>CAXIQD010000255.1:103600-130600 GCA_964030785.1 Siderastrea siderea | reverse complement strand
GGGGGGGGTGGGGGGGCAGAAAAGTCTTGAATAAAAAAGAATAAAAAACAAAAACAAAGTAAGTGCGGAGTAGTCATGCCAGCTTGTCGTAGGAAAAATCCACTAACGAAAAAGGAAAACACATTCTACTTGGTTAATGAAGAAAGCAAACAAACCGTATTCGAAACTTCAATGCTGCATTTCTCAACACTTGTACAGCTCGAGCATCAACCGTATCAGTAAAACGCCGACTCGGGGTCGGGGTGTCTTTTTTCCACTTTTTTTTTACTATTTTATATTGGGAAATAGATTCCTTCTGGCCGAAAAAAGTGTCTTTCGGTTCATATGAACAGAAAATCCTTTTAAAGATATTATGAAGCAAATGATAATGCACTTGTGACAAGCTTCTTTCCGCTGGCTCATTTTCCCGCGAAAACGGTCACATAGTCAATTATTCCCGCGTTTTCTCGCGTTTTCTTCTCATGAAGATGGCCGAATCGGAAGGACGCAGTTCTTTGCGGCTACAATCTAAGCGCATGACTGACCCCCAAGATACAATTCAATTGCTAGAAAAAAAAGCAAAATCCTAGCTTTGGTCTAATTAAGAAGGTGGAAATACTTCGCACCTACTTGAAAGTAATGAGAAGTTAGCGTGTCATGTTTACATTTTTGTAAGTTTCGTGGTGCATATTAGACGGCTACCAGGCTGTAAATGGTTTGAACCCAAGATTCATATCATAAGTCGGGAAATTATGATCTTCCGGGTGAGTGTAGTCCTGAGAAGGACTGTTTGTGATAACATTAACATTGACTGAACCTGAGCGGAAACTTCAGTCAATGTCATCACAAAACAGTCCTTCTCAGGACTACACTCACCTGGACGATCATATTTTACCAAGTTATAAACGGCTACCATCAACTATAGCAACACTCATGAAGTGTCTGACTTCGCGTTCGTGCGACAACTACCGATTTTTTACCTTTCATTCGCTGCAAAGTTTAGTACACTTTCTTCCTCATTACGACTTTTTGTCAGCAGTGCTTCAGCTGTGTTTGCCATCATCGCCGCAAACGAACACCGCGTTTGGGTAGGTACTTCATGCAGTAGAACTTTCTTGGTCTGCACTCGATAACATCCTTATAAGGATGCAGAACAAACGTCTTTAGTACGTTTTTCATTTGATGAAGAAAAAAAATTGCAATGCTGAAATCGGGATTTCAGCCCTGTACTATTGCATGCAAAAACTGGAACCCAAACGGTAAACCTCTCTCCGTTAAGGGTCCCCTGATCTATCCGATATCCCTTCCAGTGCTAGCCTAGGAAATAGGAGACGTTTGCGTGCAGGCTCCTCCAGTGCCTGCCCTCAAGTCCGTAGGTGCAGTGTCGAACTTTAAAATTACACCTGCAACAGAAGCGACTTCAGTTTATTTTAATATTTTGCTTTTCCCTTCACAAGTCAAGCACACGGACCCAAATAACAAGCAAACTATGCGATTTCCTTCCTAACCAAAATCGCATCCTTCCGCCATGTTCGTGAAGGAAGAAAAGACTTCGTGATTGACCACGTGACTATTTTTACGGGGAAAGAGCCAACCGAAGGTAGCTCAGGTCACATGCACATTTCCACGTTTTCACAATTTATTTAAAAGGTTTTCCTTTCATGTAAGCCGACAGATACTTTTTTCCACCAAAAAGGAATCTAATAAATGTAAAGAAGATCCTCGCAGTTATTAACGCAACTTATGCAGTTGCGAAAAGAAAGCCTGAAAAAAATCAGGCTTGCCGGGACTCGAACCCTGACCTCTGCGATACCGGTGCAGCGCTCTAACCAATTGAGCTAACAAGCCAACTGGGAACTGGTCATTAAATTGGTTCGTAACATACCCGGGAAAGATGAAGATGAAATTACGAATATATGATATTCATATATTTGAACTGCGGAATGAAGAAATAAATGTAAAGAAGATCCTCGCAGTTATTAACGCAACTTATGCAGTTGCGAAAAGAAAGCCTGAAAAAAAAATCAGGCTTGCCGGGACTCGAACCCTGACCTCTGCGATACCGGTGCAGCGCTCTAACCAATTGAGCTAACAAGCCAACTGGGAACTGGTCATTAAATTGGTTCGTAACATACCCGGGAAAGATGAAGATGAAATTACGAATATATAATATTCATATATTTGAACTGCGGAATGAAGAAATAAATGTAAAGAAGATCCTCGCAGTTATTAACGCAACTTATGCAGTTGCGAAAAGAAAGCCTGAAAAAAAAATCAGGCTTGCCGGGACTCGAACCCTGACCTCTGCGATACCGGTGCAGCGCTCTAACCAATTGAGCTAACAAGCCAACTGGGAACTGGTCATTAAATTGGTTCGTAACATACCCGGGAAAGATGAAGATGAAATTACGAATATATGATATTCATATATTTGAACTGCGGAATGAAGAAATAAATGTAAAGAAGATCCTCGCAGTTATTAACGCAACTTATGCAGTTGCGAAAAGAAAGCCTGAAAAAAAAATCAGGCTTGCCGGGACTCGAACCCTGACCTCTGCGATACCGGTGCAGCGCTCTAACCAATTGAGCTAACAAGCCAACTGGGAACTGGTCATTAAATTGGTTCGTAACATACCCGGGAAAGATGAAGATGAAATTACGAATTTATGATATTCATATATTTGAACTGCGGAAAGAAGAAATAAATGTAAAGAAGATCCTCGCAGTTATTAACGCAACTTATGCAGTTGCGAAAAGAAAGCCTGAAAAAAAAAAATTCCGCAGTTCAATATATGAATATCATATATTCGTAATTTCATCTTCATCTTTCCCGGGTATGTTACGAACCAATTTAATGACCAGTTCCCAGTTGGCTTGTTAGCTCAATTGGTTAGAGCGCTGCACCGGTATCGCAGAGGTCAGGGTTCGAGTCCCGGCAAGCCTGATTTTTTTTTTTCAGGCTTTCTTTTCGCAACTGCATAAGTTGCGTTAATAACTGCGAGGATCTTCTTTACATTTATTTCTTCATTCCGCAGTTCAAATATATGAATATCATATATTCGTAATTTCATCTTCATCTTTCCCGGATATGTTACGAACCAATTTAATGACCAGTTCCCAGTTGGCTTGTTAGCTCAATTGGTTAGAGCGCTGCACCGGTATCGCAGAGGTCAGGGTTCGAGTCCCGGCAAGCCTGATTTTTTTCAGGCTTTCTTTTCGCAACTGCATAAGTTGCGTTAATAACTGCGAGGATCTTCTTTACATTTATTTCTTCATTCCGCAGTTCAAATATATGAATATCATATATTCGTAATTTCAAAAAGGAATCTATTTCCAAATTAATCGCAAAAAAAAAAATGAAAAAAGGACACCCCCACCCCCACCCCGACCCCAACCCCGACCCCGACCCCGAGAGGGCATTTTACTGAAACCCAATCACCGAGTAGAATGTGTTTTCCTTTTTCATTAGTGAATAAATATTTACTGACAAGAAGACATTTTTTTTCATACGAGAAGAAATTACTTTGTTTTTTGTTTTTATTCTTTTTTATTCAAGTGTTCTGGCCAAAAAAAAAAAAAAACTTTCCTGTGGAAATTTTTATGCTCTGACTGAGAAAAAGGTCATTCTTCGCGCAAATATTGACATAGGATTGTCCTGGCCATTTTCGCAGGCAGCGCAAGATATCACCTTTCACTTGTCACGCAACGTGACGTCTTGTTGGCACATTGAAATCCAAAAATCGCAGTCTTGTTCCAGCGTTATATGTCTCAATGGAAGTCACGAGCCTATTTAACATCTATTCTACGAGGGCGCGCTGGATATCGAATGATAGATAACCAACGAGGCGCGTAGCGCCGAGTTGGTTATAATCTGATTTGATATCCAGTAGAATAATTAGAATAATAATAAGAGTAATAAGAGTAGAATAATAATAAGAGTAGAATAATAATAAGAGTAGAATAATTGTTTTATTAAAAACTTAACCACTTTAAAAAAATTAAGAAATAAAGGGAAAAAACGAGAAAAGAGATAAAAGAGATAACAGGGTCGGCCAGGGTTTTTGGGTATACGGTATACAGGGGCTTTTTAAATCGGGTATACGGTATATTTCAGCTGAAATATGGGTATTCGGTATATCACGTTTTTTGAATTTCAGGTATAAAGTATATTTACCTTTCCTGAGCTTGTGATTACACATCCCAAAACGCATGAATTTAGACCGGTTCATGTTATTTAAAAATAAAGTTCAGCTGAAAGTCTTAATCCGAGTCAAAAAGACAACGAAAGGAGACAATGGAGACGTGTACATGAGGTTGTTGAACTCGTGGCTATGTCGACCGCTGAACTCATGTTTCGTGGACACGTACGGTGATTCTGAACCTGGCATGACATCAGTGACATCCGGTAAAAGCACATGGCATGCGGACCGATCGTGACATTGACCGCTCGAACGATTTTTCTGCCGGTTTCCTGTTTTTTGTACCGGCTTGGTGAACCAAAACCAACCGAAAAGTAGTCAACTTATATGAAGATAAGTGAAGGAAGCTTTTCAGATTTTAAGACGCATTTTGTTCTGGACGGCTACGGAGGGTTTCAAGACAAAGCGCACGAGTCAGACGAGTATGGCATCGGTAAACTTGATTTTTCGATTGGTGTGAAGCATAAAAAGCCTGATCCGCCTGATTCCCCAAGTGGCAGACTTTTTACTGTCAGCTCAGAAGACGAGTGGAGAATATACCAGGATTTTATGTTGGAAGATAACGCTAAAGAATACGACCTTGTCGGTGAGTTTTCCAGGTTAGTAGTGTAATATCCTAATAACCAGAAACCCAGGTTAATTTTTAAACCAAAAGTTTTAACTGAAGAGAATCCAGGCTGAGAAAAACAGGCGATGTAATTTTACAGAAAAGCAAATAAGAGGAGAAGCTTTTTCAAGTTCTGTACAAAGCATAACCTACTTTAGAAATAATGTTCATTTAAGGAACTGTTTACATGGACACGGTTTAATTCATTTGTTACAGCATTGCTTTCGATGCGGTAACACCTTTCGTTTACACGTCGGTGATCAAGACCACTGTTGAAACTGCTGTCAGCCATTTTTTTAAACTCAACACTAATATTTTTAAAGCGACTGAAGCAAAGGTTTAGCGGCTGCTTGAGAGTGGTCCAAGGAACATATGTGTTGTATCCGCAGAGCTGTAGACCAAGATCCTTGCAAACAAGTTCCTTTTACATCGTGAAACTTCTTGAAGACCTGCCAGATGATGACCATGTTGCCGATGTTCGAAGAAAGTGGTACAGCCAGGACCTTGCGGACCCCCTTCTGTTTACAACCACCGGGAAAGAACACATAGTTTCCAAAGATGGCATAAGAGGAACTGTAAATGGTAAGTGGATTGCAGATGACACTATCGAGATTGAAGAAAATGATTATTACATTTACTTGGCGTTGTTACACGCATCAGAACACAAAGTTCTCTAATTTGAAGAACCAGAACTTACCGCTTATGATGATTTGATTGAAAGAGAGGACGAAACCGACATGCAACACAGCAGAACCAAAAGAAACAGGAGAATGGCAGCAACGGCAGGTGACTTTCTGTTTTGTTAAGCGATTTAAGGCAAAATTGCACTTGAACCTATTTTTTTATTATTATTAGAGAACAATAAAACGTTTGTGCGTCTAAAACAAGGGATGATGAAATTTCTAGGAACATTTTCTAACGGTTGATCCGAATAAACGAGATGGCGTGGTTTACAGGATTTCCTATGAGTGCGGCAAAGTCTACATCGCTGACATGGGAAACAGGAAGATCTATGCATGAAAGAATTAAAGATACGACTCGCCCGTACCCAGACCGCCGCCGTTTTTGAGCACGCACACGAGACCGGCCATTATCCGCTTTGGGAGGAGCTAAAGTTTATTGATCAAGACTCTCACTGTGAACAACAACGACCTCTTTCTTGGCATTTTCCAGTGGTTCAATGGTCTTCTCAAGAAATATCAGTGTACCCTTACTATGAGGATTAAAATTCATGAACCATAGCCAACCATCTTTCTATTCAATCTGACACGTGACCATTCCTTGTGACCGTGTGATCTGTTATCGTGAGAAAGTAATGACAGTCCGGCCCCAGTGTGGATTGACTGATTGCCAGTTCTCAATTAAATGGATCACGAATAATGCATGTCTCTTCCTTGTTGGTGGAGTGCTAAATAAGTGCTAAATAAGTGCTTGCTTTGTTACTACTAATTTTGGGTATACAGTATACAACGCTTCAATCTATTTTGGGTATATTGGGAGGAATTTTGGGTATTTTTGGGTATTTTGGCGATTTTTTTTCGGGTATACTGGTATACCACTACCCCCCCTGGCCGACCCTGAGATAAAAAGATAGCATGAATCGATCACATGACTCAACGAAAAAGGCGCCAAAACCTTGCGAAGTGTTGCAGCGTTTCATTGCAAAGCTGAATGAATCAATCAAACTGCTCGAAAGTGAACGAAGAGCTGGTACAAGTTTTGGAAAAAAATCTTCTTATTATTAGCTCTGAAATATGGTAGGTGTTTGATTTTTCCTGAAACAATGTGGTATTCATCGTTCAAAGGGGACTGAAGCTGTACGATTTCACCATATTCGTTGCTGGAGTTGAAAAGGGACAAGTCTGTAATCCGTTCGCACAACGAAGCCATCATGTGCGTGTTTGATCAAACTGACGACAGAACTAATTTGAACTTGAAGAGGTAATTTCTATGCAGCTCAGCTTAGCTGTTACTGTAGCGAGGAACAGCAGAATTCACCATCATAGTTTGTTAAACGCAAAGCACAAAACGCAGTTGTTCTCGGTTTAGAGGTTGCGGACGGAATGGTAAACAACTGGGAAACAACTGGGAAAGCGATATAACTCCGTTTACTTGGCATCCGACTTCTATCTGAACATTTGGACCTGTTGGAACACAGAGCTACAACGAGTGCAGGTAAACCAGTGTCAATTTTGTGTGTTATAGCCGGAAAACAATTTCGCCCTTCTTTCCTTCTTGGTACTGAGTCTGTTTAGTAGGCTTACTTCTTTAAATTGCCTCATAATTTTCACACCGACTCGCCATGAATGTGTGATAGTTTTTATTAAATGCTTCTGCCCCATTTCACTGTGTTATATTTTGTGTCTTGTCTTAATATTTTGAAGAGCAAAGCTTTCCTGATAAAACCTACCGTTGCTCAATGTTAATGATCGACGTGACGATCGATGAAAGAAATAAATTGTAGGCAACGCTTAATGCTTAAATTTCTATTTCTGCACAGTTTCTTGTTGTATTAAGAAATCAAGCACTACGGAACAATTTTGATTTGTGTCTTAGTGAAGCTGTTGGAAATTCTGCTCAATTTAAATTCGCTACCAAGTGAGTTTGTTCGACCGTTTTTCCCTCACCGGGTTGCTCGCGAGGAAAAAATCTTCAGCTCAGTTTGTTGTTGAGTGTTCATTGACCGTATTTGGTCACAGGAGGTATATGAGCTGATAGCCTAGCTCCGTTCAGCCAATCAAAATTCTAGAAATCTAATATACCTAGTCCAGTTTTTAATAAATACAAATATACCACAATAAGAGGAAATCCAAGCCCTATGCAGAGCACACGTCTCTTTTTATCAAAATAAAATTCCCATTCCCACGCCACTACTAGGACGAGCGCTCAGGCTTATCCTACAGGAAAACTTCCTTCCAATTCTATGGAAAAAACTTTCTACAGATACACGGCACCGTCATTGGTACTAAAATGGCATTTTGCCTTTGCCAACATTTTCATGGCAAAAGTTGAAACAGACGTTCTTAGCCAAAGCGTGATAAAACCGCTCGTCTGGAAACGTTTTATAGAAGACGTTTTCTTTTCCTCTGGAACGTTAGTTCATTGAGCAAGCAAATAAGCACCACCCTGCAATTAAATTTACGGCTGAAATATCTGAAACCGAAACGAAGTTCTTGGATATCAACGTATACAAAGGCGAGAGATTCAAAAAAGCCGCAGTAGTTGGTCGATGTACGCACTAATTTCAAACCCACCAAAACATTTCAGTATACACAGTTTTCCTCATGCGCCCACCCGGTGTCAAAAGAGGTTTCATTTAAGGAGAGGCTTTGAGATAATTGAGAACAAACCCTTATACGACATTATTTGAAGAGTTGATCAAAAACTTCAAAAACACTTCAAAAAGTTAGGTTACCCAGAAAGTTTTATACAAAATACACTTTCAGAAGTTAATTTTGAAAACAGAAAGCTAGCCCTCCAACAAAAATGCAGGAAAAGTAAATGAACCTTGCCTTTTGTAACCTTCAGTGCACAATTTGAAACAGATCATCGGTAAAAACAAGGCATTTGATTAAAAGACAGCCTGTAGTTAACGAAATCTTTAAGGAACCACCATTAATATAGCATAAGAAAGGGCTGTCCTTGAAAGATATTCTCAGAAGAGCAAAGTTATGAGAACGGCTAAAACACGAGCTTGGGAATCGTGCAGGCCCGTCACCCCCATTTTACAATCTTCGCAACAGACGAGTCACATGGGGGCGATTTTTAGCGCAATGGGGGCAGCAGATAGGGCTCTGGGAAGCCGTTGAGCAAAATTGGTGATTTGGCGTTGCAAGTTTTCAAAGCTGGTTAAAAACCTTACAATGCAAAAATTGCGCAGAAAATCGTCCGCGCACCTATGTTACTTGGCCTCCACTTGGCATTGCGAATCGTCCCGTAACCACCTTTAGACAAGTATGATTCTACAGAGACGTTTGGCATGGAAAAGAAGAAAATTGAGCATTAACAATCATGTATTTGTGTTTTAAATAGCGTCAGGGTCTCAGTTATTCCCATTCAAAATTCCAGGAATACCTGTTGTTTTTCATACTCACAATGTTTGAGTCCCAGATTCAGGCAGATAAACGAATGCTCACGATGGGATAGTTTCCTACTGATAATTATCATTATCATTATTATTATTTTGTATTATGTTAATTAATTCTAGCGTTATTTGACTCTATCAAAAGGCGTATGCGCAGCAGCGTGATATAAAAACGTGTTACAAAGCGCTTGCAATGGTACTTACACGTGAAAGAGGCTGTTGTGGGCAAAGGTCTCAGCTGATATGGAAGGTATCTTGTTGTCTGTTAAATCCCTAAAAAACATTTAATAAATGAATAGTTTAATTTTCAGTTTTTTTTTACGACTTTTTTCAAACTACGAAAATCTGACATCCCGAAAATAGAGTAACTTATGACACATCACACATGTCGTACAATATCCGCTCCCGAATTCCCCAAGAAAGAAATCACAAGGTACGTATAAATTTGTGGGGCGTTTTTAGGCCAAACGATTACAGTTTAAAGTAAAACTATAAATGCTCATTTCTGGGCTGAAGGTTAAAATTTATCTAATGAATGGAATGAGCTTTGTATTGCGTAGCAATTTAAGCAGTTGTTTTTCTTACCTGAAAATTAAAAAAAAAATTTCGAGGCTAAACAGGATTCGAACCTTTCATCTCTACGATACCAGTGCGTTGCTCAACTACTGAGCGTTTTTGGGTTCTGATATTCCTCATGTGAAATCGATGACGTAATGAATAAGTGAAATACATTTTTCCTCAAATCTAAAATTCAACAAGAAAACCTGTGACGGGCCCTTAAAATCTGGAGTTAATTTGTGAGCCACTAGAATTTAAAACCTCTGAATTCTGCTACAGCTTTCATATTTTCAGTATTAAAAATGCCATGCGATTAATAAAATTTCTTTCTCCGTATCACCTCAAACATATTGCCAACAGTTAACGTGACTACTTGTCGAAAGGTGATCTCCAACTAAACGCATTTGGTTGAAGTCTAAGCTTGTTTTGGTGCTAAATATTTTAATGCGACAAAATAAGCCCGCCTTTCCGTTCTTCCCTCTTTATATGAGCTAGATTTCAAATGCCTGAATTGAAATAATTTGTCTGCGTTAAAGACAGACTTTTCATACTCAAATAAATTTATTGTCATGCATGTAATTTAGTCTGGGAATTATTTTACCCAAAATAGGCTTAAAAAGCCTCAGAAAGTCCAAGGCCCGAAATGTGTGCCTTCGATTTTTCATTTGCTGACCTTCAGCCTTCTAGAACTTTCCCGTAACCTATTTTGATCCGTACAATTCACCAACGAAATCCGGTTAAGGGCGAACAGAAAATTCTATGCATATCAACAAACAAAGACACAAATAGCTCCGTTTGACACAGAGAAAGCTTTATTTGAAGTAATAGGTACAAGTAAAATAAAACCAAAAAGAGGACACAATCCTTCACAACTTCATAATAAACCTCTCCGCGCACCAAACTCAAAAAGGAGCGAAATAATTAAACAGACATAAGAGAGGTGGTCATACTCCAAATAAAATTCCAAGCCTCTGAAGACCAATCCCCAAAAACCTGAATACGTTCTCCAGGGACACCAGTATTTAGGGCTCAGGAGGCCCCACCCCTGCAAAACGAATGACTACGAAATGAGTCAGCCTTAGGAACAACTGCCCTTAGTTTAAGTCCAATGAAAAGTGAACGAGAGACCATACGAAGTAACGCAAATATCTCTAAGGCATAACACGTGAATAAGATCAACAGATTTGCGAGAAGGAGGGACAATATTCGAGACACGTGCAAACACAAAGGCAGTAAGATAAACTATATCCTCTTCTTTAGAAAAATCACTAATGTTAGCCACCACCCTTAAAATAAAAGGAGTAACCCGGGGGGGCACGTTGTGGACAATGCTGTGCCAAGCGAGAAATACCCTGTAAAGTAACTTTCAGCTCAAACGAATGTGTATGAGGAAAGGGGAATCCCACAACGATATGAAAAAGTTTAACCCCACTGATGTAATTCTGGATGGATTGGGGTGTTAAAGATCTACTTAAAAACTGAAAATATAGACATATTGCATCAAGGCTAACAGGTAAATAGTCCAGTTTAAAGTAAATGCAAAATGACAATAACGTTCTCCATTGACTTAGATGGTTCTGATGAATGCCATCAGCATATGCCGCACGACGAGTGCGGTGCAACGCCGTACGTAGCCAAGCCAGAGCACGACCTACGAGTAGAATTATACAGAATAGTCACACGGAAAACTCAGTAGGGGTGGTGATCTCCACTAAAGCACTAAAAGTAGGCAAAGAAAGAAACTGAGACGCATATCTACTGTCTAAATGCCAGGGAGATAACAAATCTGCTGCACGGTTCTCACAAGATGCACTGCTCGTACCTCAAACTCATTTCATGCAGCAACGAGCCAGAGTTCATGTGAACCAGCGGCTAAGAAAGGATCAGAAGCTTTCCCAGAGTTAAGCGCCTGCACCACAACAAAATTATCACAGCGAATTAAGATTCGACGTCCAAAGCACTGGGAACCCCACAACCGTACTGCCACCAGGATGGCTAATAACTCCAAATATAATTATGAATGGCCAGAGACTGCTGAAGTATTTCCGTCGGGAAAGCAGCATGAAAATAGTGATTAAGCCACCACAATTAGTAGGACAGTTGGTAGACAAAATGGCATCGGGGTCAGCCCAGATAGTGCTGGGGATCACAGGTGCTTATTATGAACACCAAGTAAGCGTAACCAGCAGAAAACGTCCTTGGGGAATTTCACTGAAAGCCTGACATCATGATGGTTACATTTAACAGTGCACAGCAAAACGAACATCCGAGACAAAAACAACCGACTCTGCCGCACACGTTTACAAACGAAAGCCAATTTCCCAGTCAAGGGCTGCAACTGTGCTTTGGAAGCAGATTTCCTGACAGACCAGTCTTGCAAGAGAGTCTCCAACTCCAGCAGCCTATCAGATGTTACAGACATGGTCATGGCCTGCGTATCAAACTGCCCTCCCTACTACGCAGGTAGAAGGCGGTACAGCTTTACTACGCGACTCCTCCAGACCCAGATCAGTAAAAAAAAAAAAAACCCGCAAAAATTGTCGGCAGCGCGAACCTCGGAAGGACTTGACACGCCAATTAAATCATCCAAATAGTTGCCTACATCGTGACCGGACTGTTCACAAATAAAACAAACAGAACTTGTCATACGTTGGCAAGCAATTGCCGCCATTATCAGGCCCATAGGCAGTACAGTATCAAAATAGAACTTGCCTTGCTAACTGCTAGCACTGTATTAATATTTTGGTAACTATAGTTTTCATCACAATCGTCTGGCGATTCACTGTCACCACTACGATTAAAATCAGTCCAAACATTCAATGACGGATAATGTACAATGTAAGGATATCTTGCCTGCTCTCTCCGATACTTTCCTCTTGATCGGAAGCGTCTGACGGCCGCTCCTGATAGCACGAACCTTTGTCTCATGCAGCGAGACTACAAGTTTCCTTCTTGTCTTCAGATTTCCTTTTTTTCGCTTTTTGGAGCCAGCCCAGGCCATTTCCGCGGCCTGGGGTTTCCATAGTAGAGTAGTAACTTAGAAAAACCGGATTCTAACGACAAAGATAAACCATCAACGGATAGAGAACGATTTTGACAACGATTTCCGTTTTCTTGGCGAATATTTCCTCTTTCCTCACGTTTCTTTTTCGGAATTGAAACATTACATAGAAACGTTTATTTTTAGGGAATAAAATAAAAATTGCAAATTTCCCATTTACAACGTACACAGTAACCTTAAAAAGGGAATCAAAGTAGGTTAGATGACGTGTGATCCTTTGATATTGGTTATCCTGTGTCACTCACGTGACTCGGGGACACATGGTATTCACGGAACATACGCGAATGGCTAGCGACTTGAACTCGCCAACTGTTGTCATTTCTTTTGCTAAGCAGTTACCCAGCGCATAATTGTAAGTACGTTTACCTCGGAATTGTCAATTTAAACTTATTCAAACACTTTGCAGAGTTTGTCTTTTTTCCTGGTTTATTCAGCTTTGCTACTATACAAGCCGTACAAGCCCTGTCAGCTGTACAAACAAGAAAATATGCATCATCTGTTATTCATGTATTTGAAAGTTCATGGGCTCATATGTAACGGAATATATCGCTGGTTATAAAACGTTGTGCTACTACTACGCGTTGAAGAACTTTCTGCGTCCTGTCCTCAACACCAATTAGAACGCGGAGAAAATACATGTAAGCGTGCATAGTGTATTAATGACTATATCAACCAAGAACATGACCTACTGAGTGTAAAGCTGATGTATGTTGTGAAAGTACTGTTCCTGAGTAGCAGTAGAACAATTTTCTGTACATGCGAGCCTACAACAAACGCAGGGTCTTGGTGCCTTTTTTGTTCAGTCATGTAATCAATTCTTGTTCCCGTATTTTTTTTTCATTTTCTCTTTTTCTTTCAAGATTTTGGTGTATGAATTAGTGGTTGAGTTTTAATTTAAAACAGCTATTCTACTTAGTCGGGTTTGCTGTGTATCAAAAGATTATAACCAACCTGGGGTTACCTGCCTCGTTGGTTATTCGTCAACGCGCCCCCGTGTAGTAATTGTTAGATATTCGTTGCCCTGGGTGCACTGCATCCCCAGGGGCAGCTAGTCGGGACAACGAGATTTTCATGGGTGAAAGTTTACAACAAGAACACCTGAGCCCCTGGGCAGTTATTCTGACCGATCCAGTTCCATAAGTGTTTGAATTCCCTGTCTGATTGGCCAATCAGAAAAAAGAGGACGGGTGGGGCGACTCTGATGTCTTCTTACACGAAGTGGCTTTCCTCATTGATCGCCATAGTTGTTAAAAAGTTATAGACTTTGTATTTTTTGTTAATATATTTCTTTATTCATTCGTTATTTTTATCATTTATTTTTTTATCTCGAAAACATAAGCATCAGCGCTACTCTTAAATTCGAGATGAAATAAAGTTGAAATTATAAATATATGAAATTCGTATATTTGAACTGCGGAATGAAGAAATAAATGTAGAGAAGATCCTCGCAGTTATTAACGCAATTTATGCAGTTGCGAAAAGAAAGCCTGAAAAAATCAGGCTTGCCAGGATTCGAACCCTGACCTCTGCGATACCAACGCTCTAATCCCAGCTTTCTTTTCGCAACTGCATAAGTTGCGTTAATAACTGCGAGGATCTTCTCTGTATGTATGTATGTCTGTCTGTCTGTCTGTCTGTCTGTCTGTCTGTATGTCTGTATGTATGTATGTATGTATGTATGTATGTATGTATGTATGTATGTATGTATGTATGTATGTATGTATGTATGTATGTATGTATGTATGTATGTATGTATGTGTATGCCACTGTACTTAACCATATAAAACTATTTTTAAGTAGTTTAGCCTTGGGGAAAACACGTTTAGTTATTTGCCCCTGCTTTCCCTATTTCAGGTAAACATTTTCCCTTTTTTAGTAAGTAGGGGTGAGAACAAAGATAACAAGAAAAATCCTTTTCGTAAGTGGTGTGAACATGTTGGGGAAATAAGGTCTCTTCTCCTAGCGGCTGCCACTGCAGCCACAAAAAAAGAGAATTATCTAGCTTCTTAGTTTCAAACAAGGCATTATAATTATCATCAGTCTAAACAGAAAAATTGTGAAGCTGGTCGTCAGAAAGGTAACAAGTGACATTTTTTGTAATTTTTCATGGTTGGTTGAAGAGGTTAGCATGAAAGGGAATGTACATCCAAGGATTTAGATTTACGTTAACGGGGGCGTAGCCAGCCTTTTCTTTCCTTTATACGCCACGCTAGATGTACATGTTGTAGCGAAAACTAAATACACGAACTTTCGAAATTTCGTCTAAGGAACCGGTCATGCCAGGTGTCTGCTGAAAGTCGATGATAGAATCGTTTGTACTACACAAAAGCAGAATGCATCTCTTTTTCTTGTAAGATTTCATAAATTAAATGGGAATTGACAGTTGACAACTAAGGGGGTTTCGTTGATGAAGGACGTCACTATCCAGGAGGATGATCATAACTGTGACTTTTAATTGCTGATTATTCCGCACCGCTCAAATGAAAGTCGTATTGCCTTCATCGCACGGAAATCTATGATGACACACGACTCGGGAGGAGCATAAGAGTTAGGGGTGTTCTACCAGCATAGTAGATATGGAAAGATAATGATACTAGATAGATAAATATATTTGGATAGATAATGATACTGAATAGTCTCGCTGATGGTGCGGTGGACACTGGTGTGGTTAGGAGAATGGTAAACACAGTGACCACAATCAGGTAAAGGGCTTCACTTTTGCAACTTACTGTATCCTTTAGGTTCTTGGCGATCGGTTTTTCTCCCTCGACAGCCCATCTCGCTTTCCACCGTACGATCTTGTTTTCGAAGACGTCGATCTATCACTTAAGGTGCCTGAACACAGTTTGGGCGCGCTCTAAGATTTGTGCTGCTGACGTTGATTAGCGCGCGCACAAAGCTTAAGAAAAACAAACATGGCGCCTATAAATCGATTATTTTATTTTGTTCAGTGAAGATTGTGCAAGTGTTTTTTATTTCCGTCTCAACAATCAAACAGTTCGTTACGGGTGAAAAACGTTTCTTTTTCAGTGTATTAAAGGTAACTATTGAAAAAAACTCTGCCTATCTGGCATTGTTTGAATGAATTGAGAAAGACCGAGAACCCCGTCAAATGCAACGCATGCGCTGTTGACCAGAAAATTGTGACTGCATGGTTTAGGGAAAATGCACTGATTTCTACGGAATCGCTCGTCAGAATTTCATGAAATTTGGTAGCAAAATAATTCAGAACACGTGTAACTTGCATGCAAACAAAAATTGAAATCTCACACAGGACATTTTCAGAAAACGTTAAAATGCAAAACACAAAATAACAGACTCTCTCTGTCAAAACTTCACGAGATCAGTGTCAAAAGGCCAGTATTTTTCTGAGTTTTCTAGAGACAAATGATGGAAAAAATCTAACGACTGGATTTTCTGAAAATGTATCAAACCCATTATCTAATGCTGGTTTATTACCAGCTTTGTTGCCATGGTAACGGTCCTTAGTCCAATATAACCTATCAATAAATAATCACTGTTAGTTGAACTTGCAGCTTGCCAATTTTGGCCGCCCAAATGTCAATGGTTTGAAAATAACGATGAATAGGGCATGGGTACAAGGAAACTGTGTTCGGCCACCTTAAGTCATTAGTGTTAGCTTTGCGTGTTTTTCTCGTGGTATCTCTCTCTCGAGTGCTCCGAGGTGGGTAGATATGAGGTACTGACCAAGAAACCGGTTATGGATGAGGTTATCGACAAGGGCCAAGAGGAGGGCTCCGTGCCAGTGCTGTTGTGAAGTAGCTGCAAGTACACTGGCTCGGTTAAGCTTGACTGCAGACACCCTTGCCTCGCTGGGTTCCATATCACAACCTGTTACCCACTATTTTATCAGTACGCTGAACACATTGGCTGCCTCGATGAGGTTAATCTTGTTCTCGATGAGGTTAATCTTGTTCAACCCTCCTATCACAATCGTTACTATCATAATTCATTCACTTATATAAAATGTCACATTTGTGGAATCAGCTACCTTCGAACATTAAAACATCGTCAAAGTTGAGAGACTTTTACATGAAGCTGAGGACATTAAACTTTAAATACCTAAAGGCCAGCTGCAAGTGCAATAGCCCAATTTCGATGTATTAAAATTCAACTTAAAACAATAGACGTCACTACGAGGCTTGGGGGAATGATACAAGGATTTATATGGGTTTATTCCCCCAAGCCTCGAAATGATGCCTATTGTTTAAGACTGAATTTTAATATATCGAAATTGGGCTATTACTGCTTATCCTAAGGCTTGATTTATTTATTTCTTCTTATTATTATTATTCCTTGTATTTTAATTTTTAAATTTTACATTCCTAAAAGTATTGATTTAATCATTGTAAGTTTTGTATTTCATGTTTTTTTTCCGTCATGCGTTTTATACATGAGCCTCTGACTCGGATATGCGGAGCAACCCCATTCCACGTATGACGTTAATAAATGGATTGTTGTTGTTGTTGATAGATTGATCTTCGAGGATGGTCGACAGTGCAACTGTGCTCTGTGGAACAAAGCACAAAGCACAATAATTATGGATGGATTACACTCTCGCTTTGGCGTCACCATCCTCTGCAGAGTTCTTTATTGTCTGTGCCGCCATTGGAAAAGCTGTACAGGACGTGTAAAAGGCGCCAGCTCTGCTTGCCCATCCCCGTTTCACTCTGGATACTTAACAGCATAATACCTTACAGAGTAATTAAACACAAAAGCAATCTGCCGTGGGATTCCTACATGTTTCTCACCAGGGGCTCACTTTTAATTGCCAGGTTTAAGAAGCGAGCCTTTCAATGGACATAAACGGCGTGGAAATAGCAGAAAATATACAACCTTTTGGGCATTAAAAATCACGAAAATTCCTGTTAAGCCCGGGCTTAATGGCGTAAAGGCTAGTCACACCCCTAGTTAAAGATCATCAAACTTTCAACTTTATAATTTTTCATTAACACGTTACAAGGTAACGCCTACTGGCCAACGAATTCACCAAAGAAATCAACAAATAGGATCGTTGCAATATGTGATAGTGGAACGTCATTAAGAATCCAACAGCACTTGTTATCGTCCTTGAAAGATCCAGAAGGTAAAGTTCGAATTCTCATTGCAACAAGTACCCTCGGTATGGGAGTCGACTTTAAAGGTGCGCACCGGGTTACCAATTATGGTCCTCCAACTGAAACCTGAATCATATAAACAGGCGTTTGGTAGAGCAGGTAAAGATGGGAGGCGTTATACTTCTTTACCGTGGTCAACAACTTCGACTATGTGAACCATAGATGTTGGATTTTGATAAATGTAGAGGGGAAAAATTCCTTGATTTTTTTTATGACACTGGTGAAAACAGTAGAGTCATACCAAAGCGCTTATGTTGTGACACTGTCCACACTGACTGTCAGTCAAGGAGGAAAGAAAGGTCCGCCAATAATGCTTTGCAACCAACTATATTATCACTGGTCGTTGCCCACGTGATCTCACATTTGGACTTGAACGCGATGAACATCGTGTGAAGTGCAGCAGCGCTGTCTCGATTTTAGAAGAAGAAAGTTCTATGTTTTAGTCTTCTGTGCCTCGTAGTAAGTCCTGTGGTTGGACAACTCAGCTTTCCCAGCGAACTGGCCGTTCTCCGGTTTAATGTGTTTTCCCTGATGCGGGGAATCGATGGCAAATTCAATGGAAGACTTTCTGCCGCTCGATCGTAATATAATATCACGTCATAAAATTTGCGTTATTTTACAGCTTCTCAACTCCAAATCATTGTGCACACTGGAAACTACATTCTCTAAGCTTTCACATGGCATATTAAACTTATGAATCGGTTGAGAATAGAAGGAGAAAAAATTATTTATGTGAGAGGTTTATAGCGCTGTGTAAAGAGATCGTTTGGATCACTTTGGAAACCGACACTAACTTAATCAAACACGCCATAAGATTTGGGTTATTTAACACCTCTTCAACTCCAATCACTGCGTACAGTGGAGTCTACTTTTTCTTAGATTTCAAATGGCATATTAAACTAAGGAATCGGTTGAGAATAGAAGGAGAAAAAATAATCTATGTCAGAGGTTCATAGCGCTGTGTGATTACAAAGACACTGTACATGTCTGGATCGCGTCACAAACCGACAAGGACTCAATCAAACAATCCATAAGATTTGGACTATTTAACATCCCTTCAACTTCAAATCATTGTGTACAGTAGAATCAACATTTTCTTAGCTTTCAAATGGCGTATTAAACTTAGAAATCGGTTGAGAATAGAAGGAGAAAAAATATTACGTGAGACGTTTATAGCTACTGGCCGCGAAAGTTCCGCAAAGGCATTGTCTGGATCGCGTTACAAACCGACACTAAAACTCAGTCAAACACGCCTTAAGATTTGGGTTATTTAGCATCCCTTCAATTCCAAATCATTACGTGCAGTGAAATCTACATTTTCTTAGCTTTCAAATGGCGCATTAAACTTAGGAATCGGTTGGGAATAGAAGGAGAAAAAAATTTATTTATGTGAGAGGCTTATAGCACCACATAACTACCGCAAAGGCATCGTTTGGATCGCGTTACAAACAGACACTAACTTAGTTAAACACACCATAAAATTTGGGTTATTTAACATCTCTTCAACTTCAAATCATTGTGTGCAGTAGAATCTACATTTTCGTAACTTTCAAATGGCGTATTAAACTTAGAACTGAATCGGTAAAGAATACAAAGAGAAAAAAAAATATTCATATGAGAGGTTTATAGTACCGTGTAAGTACAAATTTGTTACTGAGTAAAACGCGGCACAATTCATGCGCTGTTAGTAAACAAAAAGTGATTGTACTTAAAATTATATTACTTCGTCTGTCAGTGGGGTACGTGGATTTCCTCGTGGACAGCATCGTGTCAGTGCTGAAACGACCTGACTCACGAGATCTTGAACTCAAGAAGCGGAAAGGTCACAAATCAATCATACAACTTGCAAACATGACCTCATTTACTGAATGGAAATCAGCCCATAGTTCAGCGATATGGCGAATACAATATCACAAGAAAGAACCTTATTACAGACAAAAACGCGCCAAGGAAGCGAACAGCTGCCGATAAGCTGCAGTAACATGTCTAACATTACGAGTCCTAGCAATCAAAAGCATCTCGCTGCTGTGACACTGGTCGAGGAAAATGACGGTTGGCGCCAATTTTTGAGTAATTTAAATTCGGTCCTTACCCATTGAAAACGTGAGTACATTAGAGTTCATTGCGATTGCTACCATTCTTTAACCTTTAATGCAGAGGCTGGACTCTTCAAAAGGCTAATGTATCCATTACATTACAAAAGAAATGGAATTTAACATACCTTTGTCGAAGGACAAAACGGGAGATTTAGATAACGGCTTAATATGTTCTTATCATAGTCTATATACAGTGACATTTTAAGCCAATAACTATGGTCTGTATTTTAAGCAAATATACCAACTGTTACAAATTAGGCCGTTAGTTATTGGCCTAAAATGTTACAGTATATGCACTAACAGATGCAAATTAGGCCAGTAGTTATTGGCCTAAAATGTTGCAGTACACACACTAATAGATGCAAATTAGGCCAGCAGTTATTGGCCTAAAATGTCACAGTGTATAGGAGCAAAGGAATTAAGCCGATAGTTATTGGCCTAAAATGTTACAGTATGAATAGAAGCGATCCCAATTAAGCCGATAGTTACTGGCCTAAAATGTTACAGTATTAATAGAAGAAGATCCGAATAAAGCCGGTAGTTACTGGCCTAAAATGTCACAGTATAAATAGAAGAAGATCCGAATAAAGCCGGTAGTTACTGGCCTAAAATGTCACAGTATGAATAGGAGCAAACCAATTAAGCCGGTAGTTATTGGCCTAAAATGTTACAGTATGAATAGAAGGGATCCCAATTAAGCCGATAGTTACTGGCCTAAAATGTTACAGTATGAATAGAAGGGATCCCAATTAAGCCGGTAGTTACTGGCCTAAAATGTCACAGTATGAATAGGAGCAAACCAATTAAGCCGATAGTTACTCGCCTAAAATGTTACAGTATGAATAGAAGAAGATCCGAATAAAGCCGGTAGTTACTGGCCTAAAATGTCAGTATGAACAGGAGCAAACCAATTAAGCCGATAGTTACTGGCCTAAAATGTTACAGTATCAATAGAAGAAGATCTGAATAAAGCCGGTAGTTATTGGCCTAAAATGTTACAGTATGAATAGAGCAAACCAATTAAGCCGTTAGTTGTTGGCCTAAAATGTTACAGTATCAATAGAAGCAGATCCCAATTAAGCCGGTAGTTTTTGGCCTAAAATGTTACAGTATGAATAGAAGCGATCCCATTTAAGCCGATAGTTACTGGCCTAAAATGTTACGGTATGAAGTAGTTACCAGTCCAAAATGCCCAGAAAAAGCAAACGTTAACACGGGACGCTAGTTAGATAAGACTGACTGGTTTTTTTTCTTTTTTTTTAACTGATTCAGTTTTTTTATCGTTGATTTAGCAATCCTTATTGCTTTTTATTTCAGGAAACAACTTCGGCGTCAGGATGTTTGGACAAAACCTGTGACGCCTGTTCATGGCGTTATCTGGGCAGAGCCGTCTAGCCTTCAAACATATCAATTTTCGAACCACTGTTCGACTGCATCGCAAGTTACCTACGAGAAAAATACAAATATTGGGAGGAACGTGTTCTCTATTAAAAGCCCTTCACTTTGGTGTTTGCTGGAATCAGTCAGTGGATAGGCCTCCGTGACCGCGTACTTGTGAGACCCCGTTTCCCCCCACCCCCCATTCCCCGCACTCAGCTTACTCTTCTTCTCTTTTTTTCCCTTCACTATCCAGGGCTCCATTTTAGGTCCCCCCAGTTACATAGCGAATATCAAGCAGGGCGCGACTCTCCTCCGCAGAGGTTCCTATTAGTAAACAACAGAGAAGAGAAAACTGGGGCGCAGTGAATGGGAGCGGGAGACACTTGTTGCGATTTATTTTCTCCGTCTTCCTCCACACGGTTTTTCTTAAGCGTGCAGTCAAGGTGTGGGTGTTAGAGGACTCTGTGTAAGATAAAATTGGGATTTTTCTCGCAGAGGCCAAGCAGTAGCGCCGTGACGGCAAGCTTTGAAATAAACGCGTGGAGACTGTTTATAAGAAAAAAGTAATGTTCCTCGCGCTCCAGTTTTCTGTAATAGGAGCCTGTGTGGATGAGAGAGTGCTCAATTTCATAATTACGAAGGCCTGCTACAGTCGCGTCTTGACTGCACGATTGGGAAAAAACGCACGGACGCTGGATAGAGGGAAAAGTAAAGTTTTACCGCGCTACGTTGTTCTCGTTTTCTCTTTCACCGTTGTTTACCTCCGCGAGTGAGAGAGTGTCTAAGTTAACATTTCTGGGTTTTTATACCCGTTTTGCGTAACCGGGCTGGAAATTTCAGCTCGCCCGGGCTGAAACTCTCTTCAGATAATCGCCGACCACTATTAAAATGAATGGTATTTCATCGCGAACGCAAAGCGCAATAGAGTTAATTACTTCCTTTTTCGCCCCTGCCATTTTTGCCACCAAGTTCCTTGACCGTTAACACTTCAATTAGGCTCTTTTTTTCCTACAACGTCGTCTTTCGTTATCAACAAGACCAACAACGTTGGTTGTATTAATCTACCGGTAGATTGTTCGAGGTGTTCATATCGCAGAGGGCGAAAAATGAGGGGGGACTGGGGAAGAGGGCGTCTCCCTTCCAGGCTTCTCTACCCCTTTCCCTTGCGCTGCTTGCTGTCGCGCCACTTTTTTCTGCTCCTTATTATCTAAACGCCTCGGAGAGGCTAGTATAAATCAGCAATGGAATAACTCGAGAGGTTTGTGGGGATTGAAAATACATTCATGATTGACGACCGGAAACCCATTCGGAACTCCAAAAAATAAACGAAGTTTAAGGTGATTCCATTCAATTGCATTACGCATCCTTTCTGCGCATCATTTCTTGCGTGATTAGCGCGTGCACGAGCGCGCGCACCTTCGGAATTTTATAGGTTTTCTATGAAAGCTGAGCTGTTCAGAGAAATAAATGGTCGTTTTCTCCTAAACGAGCTCGGTGACCCCCATTTTTTAAGACATAAATTCAAATGGCACACGGTCTAGTACTATATATCACGATTTCAAAAAAAGTTCAAAATTCTGCTTTGAGATATTTTTATTTAAATGCCGAAAAGAACACATCTTTAGGTTCAGCAGGGTATTTACGCACGCGGCAAATTTTTTAATTTATTTCATAATCTTGACTCCTGTTCAGCTAAAACAGTATACAATACAAGATAAATGTCTGTTATGGTGAACTGCTCCAATATTTCAATACAAGCAATGACTTTTTAAAGCAATTATAGTTCTCATTTCTGATTACTAGGGTTTGTCAGGAAAACCTTGCGGGTCGTATATTTGCTATTAACGGCTATCCATTTTGTGAAAAAACAAGCACGGTGACCCCTATTTTTTATTGCATTTTTGAAATGTTCTAAACATAATTACCAAGCGGACCAAGTTTTAGAAAATTTTAAATATTCCTTCCATTTCGATGGAATCACCTTAACAGTATCTTTTTCTCTTTCCTTTGCATGTGCACTATAGATGCGTTGTTTCTTAAGGATAGGAAATGTATATGAAAGGTTTTTTTTTTGCAATAACAGATCTCGAAGTGTTTGCTATTGACGCGTAAAATTCACGCGCGTTTATTGTAATTGCAAGTTAATTTAATTGACTTACTTCACACCGGGAGGCGGGCGTGTGCGGGGTGATCAGATTACTATATTGAAAATGACAAGTTCTCATTGTTACATTGAGTAGCTCACGCGGCACCAGTAGCTTTCGAAATTCGTCTCCACCGTTTTGGTTTTTTGCTATTTGCTATTTTCCCCTTCCAATTTGTTATTACTGGTTTATATAATATTTTCATCAACGAAAACAGTGGTGCATGTAAAGCAAAGCAAGTCCTACGCTGAAGCTGTTCGTGGCCGTTCCTCGTGGTCTCATCTCCAGACCGAATCGGAGGAAGATGCGCTTGTAATCGCCATGGAAAACTCAATTGCGGAGAAAAAGGTAAATTATATTGTACATAGAGGAAGATGATTCTATCTAGAATGTGTTTAAGGTGTCTGAACACAGTTTGCGCGCGCTCTACGATTTGTACTGCTGACGTGAATAAGCGCGCGCGCACAAGGCTTTGAGAAAAACAAACATGGCACCCGTTGGCGCCTGTACAGCGATCATTTCATTTTGTTCAGTGAAGATTGTGCAAGTGTTTTTTCCGTCTTAACAATCAAACAGTTTGTTATGTGTCAAAAACGTTTGTTTTTCAATGTATTAAAGGTAATACTCTTAGAAAATACCCTGCCTTTCTAGGATTGTTTGTATGGATCGAGAAAGATCGAGAATCCTGTCAAATGCAGCGCATGTGCAGTTAACCAGAAAATTGTGACTGCACGATTTAGTGGAAATGCACTGATTCCTACGGAACTGCTCGTTAGAATTTCATGAAATTTGGTAGAATAATAGTTCGGAACACGCTTAGCTCGCCTGCAAACAAAAATTAAAATCTGACAGAGGACATATTTAGAAAACGTTAAAATGCAAAACAATACTAATAACTCTCTGTCAAAATTTCACGAGACCAGTGTCTATAGGCAAGTATTTTTTTGAGTTTTCTAGAGACAAATGATGGAAAAAATCTAACGACTGGATTTTCTGAAAATAAATCAAACCCATTATTTAATGCCTGTTTACTACCAGCTGTGTTGCCATGGTAACGGTACCTAGTCCAATAAAACATATCAAAATACAATCCTCTTTAGTTGAACTTGCACCTTCCAATTTTGGCTGCCCAACTGCCAGTGGTTTGAAAATAACGATAAATAACGCATAGGTACAAGAAAACTGTGTTCGGCCACCTTAATGAAATCTGCTTTACCTTTCTTAGACCGTGGTTGAAGGCAAGCTAGTTCCCGGCGTGGCAAAGCGTGAAGGGGAGAACACGGAGAACAAGGACACCTCTGCGCTTATGGAAATCGGGGTAAGTTCCAAACTAGAAAAACAAACTTACTGTGAATTCATTGGATGGCCGTGGCATTTTTCACCTTTGTTTTATTGAGATTTGCACAAATCCAAACTTATGGCTTTTACTAAAGATCGCTGCGTTACCGAGTCTTACACAAACCGGAAATGGTAAAATTATGCCATTCAAACCATAAAACGTACAGCAAAAATTTTAGTCTGATGTTTGCAATTCAATCACAGTGCTCCATTTCCCAATGAAACATAAATTGTTGCGAATTCAGTCATCGTGTTTTAGCTGCAATTTCTTTTTCACATTATGAAACGTAGTTTTAATTAAGTAGAATAAGGTTTCTTCTGCCTCTTTGATAGTTTATTTAGCTTCTGTGTCAAGGTAACCTTTTCTGTATTCCGTATATTTTGCTACTTTTGTGATTTCCTAGGTCAGCTTGGTAACTTATTAGCATTGTTTAACTTAAATTCTGTCGGCCTTGTCGTCACTTCTCAGCAAGATTAAATTGTGCGCATCAAAGCCTGTCTGTGTTGTTGTTGTTGTTGTTTTTTCAGTACTTAGTGGTACACCTGCAGTTGCGGACGTTCTCTTCTGCTGTCTATTCCCGCTTTCAAGCGCAACGTATTCATGAACAGAATGCAGTTAAAGACATTGATTTTAGTAACCTGTACAGTAAGCTGTTTTAGATGTCTTTAATCGTTCCATTGTCGAAACATCCGTGAACTTGTTAGAAAGAGTTAATTTGAAAGTATTTGAAGATTTTTTTAGTGTTTTATTCTAGCGTCTTTTAAACTTATTTTAGTCGAACATTTGTGCAATTATATATTCTATATATGACCCCTCAAGCTACCAAGCTTTAAATGTCATCGTGTAGAAATAAAGGTTTTGATTGATTGATTGGTTTCCATAAGTTACCGAGAAGAGTTGTTATTACTAAAAAAAAAGTGAACATGGAGGAAAGCCCTTTCATCCTATACCCTCAAATTATAATACATTTTGCGTACCTTCCAAATTAAAAAAAAAAACCGTCGAGGTCAACTTGATTTCTTTTGCTCCGAACTTGTAGAAAACTTCTGTCAATCTGGCTAAAAATAACTTTAATATTGAACAATTTTGGTCCAGTGACTAGCAGCTTAATTTGTACTCTGTGACATACGTACAGTGACATTTTAGGCAAAAGCCAGCGGCCAAATTCAGGACTTACACACTGCATAATTAGGGACAATTGAACTTTTAATAATTCCGTCGTATAATATATATATGTTATTTACCGGCCGGGAGGTCCGTATAGGGCGGCCTCGGGCCGTACTCAAGACCTAGGGCACAGTTTTTCCCTATACGGACCGACCTAGGCAGGTAAATAACATTATTTTTTCCCAACATTTGCGAGTTTGAAAGGTTGTCAGAACGTGCGTAAGTTTCACTGAGTCAGATGGCAGGAAACCGTGGAGCGAATGTAATCATAAACACTTCAAACTTTTTTAAAACTTAAGTGTAATATTTTCGACGAGAAACTACCGTATCAACACGGAAAAGGTTGTTTTTCAAGAACAGACAAGCACAAGGAAAATCCTGCCTGGCATAGGGATAAACAACCCAATTAAATACTTATAATTAAGCTTAAGTTTACTAAAAACAAAACCAAAGGACTCAATCGTTAGGACAGGTTTAATTGCCCTTGCGTAAAAAATGAAAGAGAATAATACTTCGAAAAACATTCCTGTTTAGCCTAATTACTTTCTTTTTATGTTTTAGTGTGTGTGATTCGAAGCTAGCTCTTGTACTCTAAAGTTCAGCAGTGTGCATAAAAAAGAGGAAACTTGAGAGAAGAAAATTTGTCTACAGTTTTGTTATTGGTCTGTACGCTAATCCCCCTAAGCAGACCAATTCAACACCTGTGCTCCGTCTATTGCATATCCTATCGCTCAACAATCTCTCGCGATTTTCCCATCCATATCTCCTACTAGGTTTCCCTAGTTTCAGCTTCCAATAGATTCTAGAACGTCGTCTGAAAGTTTAGACGGATAACTTCGTCCCCCTTGAATGAACGCCTCACACGTACCGAACGTTTTATGATATCGAATGATACAACAAACAGCGCCAGGAGTTGCACGAGCTGCAGTGGAGATTGCTGTCGGTCCCTCTCCAGTCAAATAACGATCAATTATTTGTCTTCTCGTTTCCTTGTGGAGAGGCCTGCCTGGCCTGTTCTCCCGACCTAAGGCATTAACATAAGCAGGTCTGAACATTTCGAAAAATCTGTGACAGATTCGGAATCTCCTTTCGATTTTCGAAATCTCTCTCTGAATCTCAGAAAACACAAGGTGAATGCCCAAATATGGAGAACGTGACTCGTCACGTTGTTTTGAATTTTAGAGTTTCTGTTCACGCGTGACCGTGGATCCACTGTAAAATTATTGTTTGATTTACTACGTTCGTTCA
>CAXIQD010000255.1:83400-103400 GCA_964030785.1 Siderastrea siderea | reverse complement strand
AAATATTTCCAAGCTCAAAACATCATTATTTACCCTATGGAGAATGAAATGTTTGCCAGTTCCTCAGCAGATTCCGGATATTCGTTAATGGATGTTTTTTTCTCGCATATACAGCTATTTCGAGAAACGTTGTCGGAAAAAAGCAAAAAACTGCACAAGCCAATCCCGAAAGGTATTTTGGGATACGGTCAATGAATTTTAATAAGTCAATTGATACATTAAACCCGCGATGCCTCGTCCGTACAGTGACGATCTTAGATGGCGAGCCATATGGATGAAGGAGTTTTTAGGTTATAGTGTAGATGATGTAGCGGCTACTTTATTCATGTCCCCAAGAACGGTGGAGCGCTATATTTCAAAATGCCTAAATACTGGCGAAGTAAAATGGGAGAAATTAGGGCGACCTTTGAATAGTTTTGCCATGCATCCACACGTGGAGTTCGTAATTATGGAAGCTGTTCTTGAACACCCGGACAAAACTCTTGCAGAGATTGCCTACGATGTCTACGAACAGACAGGGTCAGAAAATGTTGTTTCCAGCATATTGCGGTATTTGAAACGGAATAGTTTCACCCGCAAAAAGGTTTGTGAAATACTCGCTTTACTATAATAGGGCTTTTTATTTCGCAAATTTGCATCATTTTCCTGGTGTGTCAATTTAAGCGTGTTTTATCATTTTAAGCTGGCAAGAATTGCCCTTCAAAGATCTGAGGAAGCAAGAGTACTTTTCAGGTCCAATGTTTGTCTCCTGGATCCTGAAATGTTGGTGTTTTTGGACGAAAGCGGATTTGTAAGTATTCAATTGCTGTTTTACAACTTTTTGTACTCTTCAATTATTTTTCACAAATCACAATTTTTTCGTCAACCTTTTACTTTTTTAGGACAAAAGACTTTCTCGCACCTATGGCTATAGTCTAGTCGGTAACAGAGCCACGGTCAAACGTCAGGTGCAGAACTGGGGACCGCGCATAACGGCCATACCCGTTATTTGTACGGAAGGAATGATAGAAGTGGGTATCTATCAGGGCAAGGTCGACGGGGCAAAATTTGAAGAGTTTGTGGATCAAAAGCTCTGCCCTAACTTGCTTCCATTTAATGGCATCAATCCACGATCAGTGGTCATAATGGGTAAGCATAAAATTTCTTGCAACACTACGATGTGGCGGTGGTTATGAAATTAAATATTTTTGTAACTCCTCAGATACTTCATTCCCTTCCATTTGAAATTTAAACCCTCTCTGATTCACGCGATTAGCATCACATTAATTTATTTCTTCCTTATTTTTCATTTGCCACAGATAATGCGGCTATCCACCACACCGACGCCGTAGTTAACAGGATTCATGCCGCGGGAGCAATGGTTGTGTTCCTTCCGCCATACAGCCCGGATTTTATGCCATGCGAAGAACTGTTTGCCCAAACAAAAAACTGGATCAGGGAAAATGACGCGGCCTGGCAATTTTGCCAGGATCCCAAATTTATGGTGGAAGAAGCATTTCTTCAGGTTACTGATGAACAGATCAGAAACTACATTCAACATGCCGAATACCTGTGATAAATAAACAAATGAATTTTATTCAGTGTTAATGACGAATGTTTGATTATTATCGCATATTAAAAAACTACAAAGAATTCATTTCTTTTAACAGTTTATCCTTTTGCAAAGAAAATTCGTTTTCTGTAAGGACGTCATCGTCTTTCAATGCTTTGAGATCCTTGAGCTGCTGAAGAATGCTTGAACGCATACGCACCTACAAGTAGAAAAGCGTTTGGTTAAGAAAATAATACACATTTAAAGGCCGCTAGCATCTGCTAAGAAATGCCTCTCTTGCCTTTCTTTCAGCGCCATCCGTGGATTGTCCACTGACTTCACCTGATGTTTGACTTTTGAATGATTTTGAAGCCGCTTTCGAATTGCCAGTAAAAAATGGAACATTCGGAGGGTTATCTTCACTCTTGTGGGTTCCGTTAACCTGTAATGGAATAAAATGATACAAATTGAACTATTCCTGTTTTCAATAGTTATTTTTACGGACACCCGCCGATCTCAATTCGAGCTCATCAGAGGAGGTAAAAACAACATAAAACCTTGACCAATAATTATATTGGAGAAGTGTAATTCGTTGTTGCAAAATTAGCTCAAAACTTGTCCAAGGCATTTCAGTCTCAAGAACGTGCAACACGTGCGTTTTATGCTAATTTTTGTAGACATTTGGAAACAACTTCTGGCTGAAAACTCGCCTTATAAAATACGAAGCAAACAATCTTATAAAAATATAGTCTGAAGGTGGATATGAAATTTAACTAAAGAAGGTGAAAATTACTCTCGGCAACTCAAATTTTCCTTACCACCATCGGCGCCCAGCAGCGCAATTTGAACTCGGGAAGAATATGCTTCTCTCTAAGCCGTGAAAGACAAGAGTCGTAGCTGTTTTCTTCCTCTCCGTCCCCGCTATCATCTCGAGCACTACTGGGATTACCTAAGTCAGAATAGTGATAATCATAATCATTATCACTGAGAACAAGGGAAAAAATCTCACTTAACTTTTGGTGCAACAAAACGTGCAAAACATGGCTTATTGTGTTTCTTACCTTTTCTCTTTTTGCCCGAAGAACCCCTTGGAACGTCTTTATGTGGATCCACCCACAATGTTATCATCCCGTTTTTTACCAAAGAAAACGCTTCGGCGAGCTGGATTTCGGACGATATAGAGAATTTCTTGTTTCCGTCCGCGTAGTAGCCGATTTGGAAGGTCGTGTCGGTTGCTGGGAATATTTCCTCTTTACAATTCTGCAGAAAGTATTGCTTCAATTGCATGACTGTTGCAAAGCAAGGTACTTTCCTGACACTGTAGGTGTCGTACCTGTTTTTGTGGGCTTCTTTCAGCACACGCAGACAGACGTCCATGGCGTCTCCTGCCATGTTTTTTAAAGATTTCACGGAAATGATGAAACTACCCAAAATACCTTTCGGGATTGGCTTGTGCAGTTTTCTGGGGTTTTTTTCCGACAACGTTTCTCAAAATAGCTGTATTCTTCAAAAAGCAGTTGAAATCCTTCTAGTAGCATTTTGTGTACATGTATTGTTGCTATCTTTTTTGGCTATTTTTTCTTCACATAGCGTGTGAATTCTTCCACCATTTTCTCCAGCTCTGCACTACCAAAACAGCTGAGCTGCCATGCCATTGTCTTTGCGTAATGTCAATTAACCAACAATTTTTCCTTCTATTTGACAACATAAATCGTCAAATAAATAGCCAAATTATTGGGCAAGTGATGTAAAATATTTATCTTTCAATTTGGTCAGTGCTAGCTGGTTATGAAAAATCAGCCGAAAGATTTAAGCCAATCCGAATCATAGAAATAATTCTTTTTAGGTTTCTTTCAACGTGGATTATCATAAGTAATAATCTTATAATTATCTTTGTAAATTCATATAATACAGCCTTGCTTAAACCTTACTCACTTGGCTGTAAGGTGCTTATAATACCGTAAAACCTGTGTTCAGTGGTCATCCACCGGACCCTCACTTGTGTCCACTTAACACAGGTTCCCTTTTTACGTAAAAAAATAGGAAGAAAGTTTGGGACTCACTAATGTCTGTTTAATACAGGGTGTCAGTGTAATGCAGGTTCCACTGTAAATCTTAGTAGGAAACAGCAGGACATATTATTGCTTTAACAAAGTTGACACAAGGTTGGAAAGCCATTTCAGGCCCCTGTTGTTCAAAAGTTGGATAGCGCTATCCACCGGATAAATCTCTATCCACTGGATAACGCAATTGATTCCCTAATGCTTATTCACTGGATAGTGATATATCCGGTGGATAGCGCTATCTAACTTTTGAACAACTGGGGCCAGGTTGGTTAGCCAGACCTCCAATCCCATAGTGTTATGCTTTGCACCTTCCTGGAGTGGTCCTTATAACTTTAGATTCCCTTTTTTCACAACTTAAGACATCTTTCACAGTCCCAAAGGGCAATACTGGTGTAATCTAGATTTACAGAATTAAAGTAGGTTTCAAAAATCAACCTTAAAACGTATGTAACAACATTCCCAAAGTGGAATCTCTTTTATTCAAGATATTTATCTGTACATAAGTAGTGACCCGCAACTGATTTGACTTATCCCATTCTAAGAGAAAACTTTAATTTATAATACACTGTAAATTTCTATCTTCATGTGATATTACGAATTGACCAAGCTTTTCTCATGTTAAGTTTTGGTAAGCCAGTGACCCAGATCCTTGAAATCAATAGCTGAAATTGGGTCTTTGGGAAGTGTCCCTATTCCCTGGTGTGTTCTCCCTGGAATTTCCAGCCGCAGGCCAAAAATAGGGAATTTAAAAAAGGCAGAAAATGAAAAATTAACTATTAAATTCCAAGCATTTTTCAGGAATATTCCAGGCGTAGAACATTTTTATTTTTGTGCAAGACATTGTTTAGAAAGTAATGATACAGGTCATTGATCTGTTGACATACCTACACTATCTAAGTTACGCGCTCGCCTACAAAAAATGTTTCTTTGATACTTTATTTCAAGCAAGCTAGCTTGATTTAATGACATTGTTAAAAGCCTATCAGAAAACTTCGGCCATAACGACTGAAAATACTGACAATGATCAGACGTCTTTAACTTGTTTGAGATAATAAACAAGTGCTGGATGAGACTGAGCATGTTAATTGTACAGATGGATGTGCCTTCTATGTTAACCCCACTCCGAAGAAACACCAATTTTGAAATTTCCTATAAAACTTTGTACGCCAAAACCTGAAAACTAACTCATAAAATGCAGCGTGGGCATGGAGGGGGGTGTTATTGGCTGAAGCTGATCATACCCTCTTCTACCTGCAGGTATTCTTCATATCCTATCAAAGCCGCCTATTTCTTCTTCCAATATTATTTTAAATCTTGTAGCAATTTTTTAATCTGCTATACATACACGCTGTCTTTAATTGACATCTTTCGTGCAGCGGTTTTAGTATTGGAGGAATGCAATAAATTTCCCAAATTTCATGGCCTCTTCATGTCGACAATCCCTCACTCTGTTCGGGATAGCCCGGGGATGACGCCAGGTGTCCAGAAAGATATACCCCTTTATTATTCAACAAATTGTCACTATGCCCATATATGGTAAGGAAGCCCTCAATATCTGTCATCCTACATGAAAGATATCCTGCGATATACGTAAATGACCATATTTGGAAGTGCACTGCAGATTTTCTTTTATTGCTTGTTTGGCGGCCATTTTGAAAAGCGAGGCAGTTTTAGGCCGTTTTAGCAGTGTTCTCCGTAAATTTTAACTCTCTGGAAGAAACTTTCCACGATTAAATGCTCTCAAAAAGTCAGCAAGTATTTGCTTCAGCTCACAAAGATATCCAGAGGTTGACTTGGAATTTTCTTAGTGAGAATTCAACCAAGAAAATGCTATTGCGAACGAAGCAGGCTGCCCACTTGCTCACGGAAAGTTGTAAAGACTAAAGTTGAAAAGATTTTAATTCACAGGAAGAGGACTTATTCTCGGTAAGGTAGAATATTTTTCTCCTTTGTCTTGTCATTTCCAAACATGAGTTTGTAAATAAGTCTTTTTAAGTGAACGGTAGTAAACTTCGATTTCTTGAAGTTCTGTTTTGATTTTTATTAAGCTTATGTGTTGCTAGCTTTTAGCGTTTTTATCATAGAGCCGTTGTTTTTCTCGTTCTGAAAATGGTAGGCGATGGGAATTTGTTGAATAATAAAACAATTATCCTGCTCAATCTTGCGGAATATCCCCTGATTTAGCCAACTCGGCCTACGGCCTCGTCGGCTAAGTATCAGGTGATATTCCGCGCGATTTCGCAGGATAATTGTTAAATATACTACACGCGCTATGGGCACCTTTTCGAGCCTTTGCTTGCCTCCGACCTTGCCATATGAAATAATTATTGCCCGCTAATGGCAGCGTATGATAAAGAAAAACCAAAACGGACACGAATTGGTTTAACCCTATTCAGACCGGGCTTATTTCGACCTTCTGGGACCGGGGGGGGGGGCTTCGGGAGCCCCCCCTATGTAACTTTAAAACCGCTTGGGCTATGGCCACCAAGTTTGCACAGGATAGTGTACGCGTTAATTCTAGCCACTTAAGATACTGTGATGTCACTGTGACGTGGTATGACGTCATTATGACATCATTTGTTTCTCAATGTTTCACTTAGAAGCTCTAGAGCAATAGATTTACTGAATACTGTGCCTGAAGGAGTAAACACTCTTTTTTGGGTATTAAGGGCATCTATAATATTTTTTCTGAATGTATATTTTTGGAACACATGAAATTTTGCAGATAAAGTTCATATTAGAGATAAAATGGTCATTTTGGTGTCCGCCATCTTGGATCCGCCATCTTGGATCTGCCATCTTGAATTTCTTTAAATTCATCTGCTTTAGTTAATAAACAAGAAAATGAAGCCAGTTGATTGTAAAAAGTTTATTTAATTAGTTAACAATGTCATACACTTGAAATAAATGGCGAATAGTGAATTTATAGCGAGAAATAACTTTTTCTACCAGTTAAGTCCGCCATCGAATTTCACCTTTTAAATTTAACGTTTTCCTCAAATGAGCACTAAATTTCTTTTTTTAGTGAGCGATTATTCCTTAATGATTAACTGTTGCTACAATTAATGTAAAAATACAAATTTGATTAGAAAACGTTAAAATAACAGCGATTAAAGAGAGAATCGTGACTTTTTAAAAACATGGTTCTTAGAAAGCGGTTGCCATGGCAACGTCAATTTTGTTGGACACAAGAAACTCATGCCAAAATGTTCCCAGTTAAATTTTAGGAAAAGTCACAAAATTTAGTGGTACTAGCGTTAACGGTTACGAAATTACACAACTTCAAAGTTGAGGCGAGCCTAAAAAGCCCCTCCCTCCCCGGTCTGAATAGGGTTAACACTCAATTGAAAACCTTTCTAAGGTTAACGACAAAAAACTGCCATTCATATCAACAATTGTCACAAAAAAGCCCGCAAAGTCCAGGCTTGCACGGGATTTGATCCCATGATCCTGAAATTACCGGTGAAGTGTCCTAACACATGGGCTATCAAGCTTTGTGGGAGCTGGTTATTGTGCAAGATCATAATATACCAGAGAAGACACAGAGGGGAGCCTCATCTTTTGTTTAGTTCACTTGTAACCGTTCATCTAAATAACATTTTTTAGGCTGAGTTGCTCTTCAAAATTTTTCTCATTTATAACATACCTTCATCACGACGTATACCTCCAGCAGATAAATTATTTAAAGTAAAAAGAAATAAGACTTTGTTAACAATTTAGGTGGCTAATGCATCCTTTGCTTAAACGATTTGCTTTTCTCTCTTCGCATCCGGATCATTTGTTAAAATGAAAAATAAGCCATTCGTAAATAACTTTCGTGGCTGATGCACACGTTACTTTTAATGTAATAGGACGATTGAAAACTGCGTGTTGTAAAACTAAAACAAAAGTAATCACTCTGGCCAATCACAGCAAACGCAAACAACGCCAATCAGATCACGGAAAAAATATATCCGATCAAGTAACGAATCTGAATAGCCGAGAAAGTTCCGCGAGTTTTCAACCTAATGACAGTGTATGATAAAGTTAAACCAAAACTAACACAAATAAATTTCAACACTCACAGGATCTCCAGATTAGTCAGCTCGTCAAACACTCCCTGAGGTTGGAATGTGATAGCATTTGAAACCAAAAACCTATGAAACACGATAAATTTTTTTCCTAGTTTTAGGTATTGAATTTCGGTTTTCTTTTCACTGCCATATCCCTGCACAGAAATGATTTCAGTCTCATGGGCTTTCAGAAGGTTTCTTATAATGCAATAAAGCGATTGAAAATTGAGTGTCGTAAAACTAAAACCAAAGTATTCACTCTGGCCAATCACAGCTAACCCTAACAACGCCAATCAGATCACGGAGAAAGTACATTTGAACCTTTGAACCAGTAGCGGCTCTAAATAGCCGGCTAAATCTGCAAGGTTTAATTTCTAACTAATGGCAGCGTACGATAAAGAAAAACCCAAACGGACGCGAATTATTTTAACACTCAATTGAAAACCATTTTAATGTTAACTATAAGGATCTGCCATTCATATCAACATTAATTGTAAAAAAAAAACCCAAAAAGGTTCAGGCTTGCACGGGATTCGGTCCCACCACCCTGCGATTAACGATGAACTGTCCTAACACCTGAGCTATCAAGCTATGTGGGAGCTGGTTATTGTGCGAAATCATAATATACCAGGGAAGACAGATATATGGAAGCCACCTCTTTTGTTTAGTGCACTTGTATTACCCTTCGTCTGAATAACATTTCTTCATTGAGCTGTTTTTGGATTTTTTCACACTACATATCTTCATTACGACGAGTACCTCAAGCAGATTACTTATGGGAAATTAAAAAGAAAAACACATTCGTTAACAATTTAGATGGCTGGTGCATCCTTTACTTGACCAATCTGTTTTAATTTCTATTTCTCCGCGCGCGGGAACTGAGGAGCTATACGCTAGCTCTTAATGTACCGTGCAAATTGGATAAAAGAAAGCCGCGAGTTTTGTTTGTACAGTTTCGCCCCCTTATCTGATGAACAGCTCTTAATTGGAGTCGCTTTTCGAAATTTTGTTACTAAGAACAGCCTTTATCGCTAACAACTTTGGCGGCTGATGCATACTTTACTTAACCAATTTGTTTTTCTGTTTCTTCTGGGGAATATTAAAAGTCGCAACTTCAGCTAGCATTTTCTTGAGTTTAACAAACATTGGCGTTGAGTCTTTTGCAGCTACTCTACAGTCTTGTTCCAGGGTGGCTGTCCTTTGAAGTTTTCATCCAGTTAACGGAAGTTTAATCTGCTAAAGGTCCGGCGAAGCAAGTTTAACAACATTTAGCATTCAACTCGGTCGGACCTCAACGACAGTTGTTTTCTAATGTTTTTCTAATGAGCGGGACATACAAACAGTTCGAATCCTATTACCCACAGCCTCCCCCAGATTAGTTATCATGGCACAACTCCGTAAGGTAGGGATTTGATAGCATTTGAAGACAAATACTGATGAAACGCAATAATTTATTTATTCTTAGGTTAAAATGTTGGACTTGGTTTTCCTATTCACGGTCATATCCCCACACAGAAATGACTGCACTCTCATGGGCTTCCAAAAGGATTCTTATTATGCAATAGAGCGATTGACAATCGAGGATCGTAAAACTAAAACCATAATAATCATTCTGGCTAATCACAACAAGCACAAACAACGCTAATCAGATCACGGAGAAAATTTATGTGAACAAGTAACGAAACTGAACTAGCCGAGAAAAATCTGCAAGGTATAATTTCTACCTTATGACAGCGTATCAGTAAAGAAAAACCAAAACTGCCACGAATTAACTGCAACACTCAAACGTTTCTAATGTTAACCACAAATAACTGCCATTCATAACAATAACTGTAACAAAAAAGCCTGAACTCCCTTCAGGCTTGCACGGGGTTCGAGCCCATGACCCTGAGATTACCAGTGAGGTGTCCTAACACCTGAGCTATCAAGCTTTGTGGGAGATGGTTACTGTGCAAGAGCATAAAGTACCAGAGAAGACAGATAAAACTGGAGCCTCCTCTTTTGTTTAGTACACGTGTAACCCTTCAGCTGAAGTAACATTTCCTAGGCTGAGTTGCTTTTCGATTTTTTTTTTTGTCACTACGTGTCTTAATTACGACGGGTACCTCAAGCAGATGAATTATTGAAATTAAAAAGAAAATTGAATACTGAAGACACTTGTTAACAAATTAGGTGGCTGGTGCATCCTTCACTTGACCAATTTGTTTTTCTTTCTCTTTGTGGGAATGTGGAAGCTATGCGCTAGCTCCTTATACACCGTGCAAAATGGACAGAAGAAGGATGCGAATTTTGTTATTACAATGTAAGCCCTTCACCCCTTCTCTGATGAACAGCCCTTTATTCGAGTCTCTTCGAATTTTTTGTCATTAAGAACAGCCTTAATTTATTAGGACGCATACTTTATTCAACTGACTTACAAAAAAAAAAGGAAATCGTTAACAACTTTGGTGGCTGATGCATACGTTACTTATAATGCTATACAAAAATTGAAAACTGAGTGTCGTAAAATTAAAAGCACAGAAATTACTCTGGCCTGAATCACAGTAAGCGCAAACAACGCCAATCAGATCACGGAGAAAATACACGGTTTGACACGTGAATAAAGTTTCTTACTTACTTACTTACTTACTTGCTTACTTACTTACATGTGATCAAGTAACCAATCTCATTAGCCGAGAAAGTTCCGTGAGTTTTCAAACTAATGACATCGTATGATAAAGTAAAATAACAACCAACCCAAATTAATTTCAACACTCACAGGCTCCTCAGATTAGTCAGCTCGTCAAACACTCCCTGAGATAGGAATGTAATAGCATTTGAAGCCAAATCCCTACGAAACACAATAATTTTTTTCTTAGTTTTAAGTGCTGAATTTCGGTTTTCTTCTCACGGCCATATCCCTGCACAGAAATGATTTCAGTCTCATGGGCTTCCAGAAAGATTCTTATAATGCAATAGAACGATTGAAAATTGAATGTCGTAAAACTAAAACCAAAGTAATCACTCTGCCCAATCACAGCAAACGCAAACAACGCCAATCAGATCACGGGGATCACGGAGAAAACATATTTGAAGCAGTAACGAATCTGAATGGCCGAGAACAATCTGCAAGTCTTATTTCCCAACTAATGGCAGCGAATGATAAACAAAAACCAAAACGGACGCGAACTAATTTAACACTCAATAGAAAGCCGTTCTAATGTTAACTACAAAGAACTGCCATTCATATCAGCAACTGTAACAAACCAGCCTGAAAAGTTCAAGCCTGCACGGGATTCGATCCCATGACCCTGACATTACCGGTGAAGTGTCCTACTGACCTAAGCTATCAAGCTATGTGGGAGCTGGTTATTGTGCGAGATCAGAATATACCAGAGACGACACAGAGGGGAGCCGCATCTTTTGTTTAGTTCACGTGTACCCTTCATCTAAAAAACATTTCTTAGACTGAGTTGCTTTCATTACGACGTATACTTTAAGCAGATAAATTATTGAAAGTAAAAAGAAATAAGACTTTGTTAACAATTTAGGTGGCCAATGCATCCCTTACTTAAACCGTTTGCTATTCTCTCTTTGTATCCAATGACTTGTTAAAATTAAAAATAAGCCATTCGTAAACAAATTTAGTGGCTGATGCACACGTTACTTACAATGCAATAGAACGATTGAAAACTGAGTGTTGTAAAACTAAAACCAAAGTAATTACTCTGGCCAATCACAGCAAACGCAAACAACGCCAATCAGATCAGGGAGTGATACATACCAGTAACGAATCTGAACAACCGAGAAAATTCCGCAAGTTTTCAAACTAATGACATCGTATGATAAAGTAAAACAACAACCAACCCGAATTAATTTCCACACTCACAGGACATTCAGATTAGTCAGCTCGTCAAACACTCCCTGAGGTAGGAATGTGATAGCATTTGAAGCCAAATCCCTATGAAACACAATAATTCTTTTTTAGTTTTAAGTGTTGAATTTCGGTTTTCTTCTCACGGCCACATCCCTGCACAGAAATGATTTCAGTCTCATGGGATTCCAGAAAGATTCTTATAATGCAATAGAACGATTGAAAATTGAATGTCGTAAAACTAAAACCAAAGTAATCACTCTGCCCAATCACAGCAAACGCAAACAATGCCAATCAGATCACGGAGAAAATACATGTGATCAACTAACGAATCTGAACAGCCGAGAAAGTTCCGCAAGTTTTGAAACTAATGACATCGTATGATAAAGTAAAACAACAACCAACCCGAATTAATTTCAACACTCACAGGATCCTCAGATTAGTCAGCTCGTCAAACACTCCCTGAGGTAGGAATGTGATAGCATTTGAAGCCAAATCCCTACGAAACACAATAATTTTTTCTTAGTTTTAAGTGTTGAATTTCGGTTTTCTTCTCACGGCCACAGCCCTGCACAGAAATGATTTCAGTCTCATGGGCTTCCAGAAAGATTCTTATAATGCAATAGAACGATTGAAAATTAAATGTCGTAAAACTAAAACCAAAGTAATCACTCTGCCCAATCACAGCAAACGCAAACAACGCCAATCAGATCACAGAAAAAATACATTTGAACCAGTAACGAATCTGAATAGCCGACTAAATCTGCAAGGCTTAATTTCTAACTAATGGCAGCGTAAGATAAAGAAAAAAACCAATCGGACGCGAATTATTTTAACACTCAATTGAAAACCTTTCTAATGTTAACTACAAGGATCTGCCATTCATATCAACAAGAATTGTAACAAAAAAAAAAACGAAAAGTTCAGGTTTGCAGTGGACTCGGTCCCACCACCCTGCGATTATCGATAAACTGTCCTAACACCTGAGGTATCAAGCTATGTGGGAGCTGGTTATTGTGCGAAATCCAGGCCCGTAGCATGGGGAGGGGCAGAGGGGGGCTTGAGCACCCCCCAGAATTTTTGGAAGTAAAAAAATATACATTTAATGTGCCAAAAAACATATAGTTGAGACAAATTAATGTGCAACAATCAGTTTTGAATTCTGATGCTAAAAGTGCCTTTCATAATTTCACAACCTTTAACAGGGTTCGACATCCGTTGAGTCACTGGCCACCGGGCAAGTGGGCTTCAAAAATCTACTAGCCCACCGCACATTTCAGTCGCCCAGGTTCCTTACCAATGTCCTTTTTCACTTCACCCTGGGAGTACAGCTTGAGTAGTGAAGGACCTTTTAAGGTCCTTGTAAAATAACCCCATGGAATTCCATGGAACTTCATGGAATTCCCTGGAAATCCATGGACTTCTATGGAATTATATGGAATTCCATGGAAGCCCAATTCATTTCCATGTGAGCTCCATGGAATTCTATAGGGTTCCAGGGACACTCCATGGAATTCCATGGAGTTCCATGGAAACCTTATGGACTAGCGTGGAGTTCCATGGAATATTTGTGGACGTTCTATGGGAGCTTTAAGTACTGAGTTTCATGGAATGTGACACAATTATTTAATGAACATCAAAGAGTGAATTATCAACAGAAATTACTCAAAGTAGGCCTGTTTATCCTTATGTGTCGGGCTATATATTGAGAGGATAGCTTCCTTAAGATCTAGACGTGTGATCAGCTAAATAGACAACAGTACAGTTTAGTTAAATAGTTTACTGTACCTTGCAAATCATTCTAGTTGAGTTCAGCAAAAACATTTTTAAAATAATATTATCAGCCAATTTCGTTTTGACATTTGAAGTAAAATAAATGTTTTGTGGTAATTCATTCACCCACATCAAACGTTTTGTGGTTCCTGAATAAATGACAAGATCCCAAACTAATGCACCTGCATTCAGTGGCCAGCAGTTGTCATTTGAGTCATGTGACCTCTGTAGCATTAGTACAGGCGCCATTTTGAAGAGGCGGTTACAACATTCGTTTAGCAAGCATCTGTGTGTGGTTTGAGGCCGAAAAGCATCTTTTAGGTTAAAACAAAGATGGAAAATTGTAGCTTTTGGATTAGTCTATGTGCCGAGAACTGTTTTGGAGGCTTGCATGTGGATTTTTGGATGAAAGTGAACAGATGAAATCGAAGTTGTGAGCAACACTGGAGCAACGATGGTTCGCTTTACTGTTTACTTTGGAAATGTGAACGTTTCGTAACATAAACGTTGTAACTCCAAAGGCAAATTAGAATTTAAATAGCCTCTGAAGATACGCAAATAGCCTCAGTTGATGCAACCTTTGGAAGACAAATGGTTAGCGGAGTAAATCGGTCAATTGGTGTAAATCGATCAAGGTATGCCTTTATCATTTTTGCGTTTTCAGTTGTTTGACATTTTAAGGCTGTTACTATTGTTACCATTATACAGTTTGCAGGATTGCCATTGAAATCTGTTGTATTTAAACATGAACAGTTTATACAACTCGAAAACTGACGCAACAATGCTATTATAGCTTATACAAACGGCACAGACAGATCTGTCCCTTCACTAGTGAAAAGGGTCGTATTTACTTTCCTTTTTTTGCTGGGCATGATCACAGAATGCAATACTTCTGCCACTAAAAGTATCAAATAATAACTTAAATTTGTGTTCACTAGGAATGTCATTCAGTTTTGCATAAGATTTTTGACATTTTACAATAACTTGTTCACTTGAATGTATTCTTCTTAAATACGTGTAATAGAGCGTAAAAGTTAAGCTTTATAATAATTTATTTATATTTCATTCTTAAAATTTAATATGTTATAAAATCCTTAACCAACTCTGTGAAGATTAAAGGTTGCAAAAAGATTTATACACTGGTAGTTCTAAATTCCTTAAAGACTAGTTTTCGATGGAAATCCATGGATACTTTTTCATGGACGTCGAAGTCCCAATACTAGACAGAACACATGGCGTTGAGCTTTTGTGGAATACCATAGAGTTCCATAAATTATGTTTTCGTAGAATTCCATGGAATTCCATGTCCCAATACCAGACAGAATTCCATGGAATTGAGCTTTTTGGAACTCCATAGAATTCCGTGGAAATGTTTACATGGAATTCCATGTCCCAATACCAGACAGAATTCCATGGAATATTGTCCATGGAATTCCATGGAATTCCATGGACACGGAATTCCATGGAATTCTATGGGGTTATTTTACACGTGTAAAAGCTAAGCGACTGCTATGTATTTGCTGCAACCTTTAACCCTTTGTTGTAAAACAAGTCTAAGGAACAAAATTATATTTATCTCACCAGTCGAGTGACAAACGTAACGTAAAAGTTTACGAGAGTAAGGAAGCTGTCGAAATGTTTGAATTTTAACAAATCCTGTAACTTTAAGGATACATTTTGAAAGCCGACGCTATAAATCTGGTGGATCATTGCCCAACAGCTTGGAAACAGGAAGCCGCTTTTTGGCTAATTTCAACGCACGAGGTCCCCATAGAGGAGCTCCTTTTAACGAAATCGACTGTATTAACGTCTGTATTTTGACGGGGGGGTGACTAGGTCAATTTGCTCACCCCCCACCCCTCAGTTATTTCCGCCTTGCTACGGGCCTGAAATCATAATGTATCAGAGAAGACAGATATATCGAAGCCACCTCTTTTGTTTAGTACACGTGTAACCCTTCATCTGAATAACATTTCTTACATTGAGCTGCTATTCGTGATTTTTCACACTAAATGTCTTCAGTATGACGTCTAACTCAAGCAGATTACTTATGAGGAGGAGGAGCAAATAGATAAAAGAAAACTGCGAGTTTTGTTTGTAGAGTTTCACCCCTTTATCTGATGAACAGCTCTTTATTTGAGTCGCTTTTCGAGCTTTTTCGAAATTTTTGTCACTAAGAAGAGCCTTTATCGTTAACAACTTTGGCGGCTGATGCATACTTTACTTAACCAATTTGTAAAGTTGTAACATTAGCTAGAATTTTCTTGAGTATAACAAAAATTGGCGTTGAGTCTTTGGCAGCTAATCTACACCCTTGTTCCAGGGTGGCTGTCTTTTGAAGTTTTCATCCAGTCGACGGAAGTTTAATCTGCTAAAGGCCTGGCCAAACAAGTTCAACAACATTTAACATTCAATTCGGTCGGACCTCAACGACAGTTGTTTTCTAATACTTTTCTAATGAGGGCGACATACAAACAGTTTGAATCATATTACTCACAGCTCCCAGAGATTAGTCAGCTTGGCAAACACTCCGTGAGGTAGGGATTTCATAGCATTTGAAGACAAATCCCTACGAAAAGCAATAATTTATTTATTCTTAAGTTAAAATGCTGGACTTGGTTTTCACTTTCACGGTCACATCCCCACACAGAGATAACTGAGGTAGGGATGTCTGTATTTTGACGGAGGGGGGTTGACTAGGTCAATTTGCTCACCCCCCCCCCCCCCACAGTTATTTCCGCCTTGCTACGGGCCTGAAATCATAATGTATCAGAGAAGACAGATAAATGGAAGCTGCCTCTTTTGTTTAGTACACGTGTAACCCTTCATCTGAATAACATTTCTTACATTGAACTGCTATTCGTGATTTTTCACACTAATTGTCTTCATTACGACGTCTACCTCAAGCAGATCACTTATGGGAAATTAAAAAAAAAATAATGACATTCGTTAACAATTTAGGTGGCTGGTGCATCCTTTACTTGACCAATTTGTTTTTCTATTTCTTCGGGTGCGGGAATTGAGGAGCTATGCGCTAGCTGCTAATGTACCGTGCAAAAGGGATAAAAGAAAGCCGCAAGGTTTGTTTCTACAGCTTCACCCCCTTATCTGGTGAACAGCGCGAGTTTTTGTCACTAAGAACAGTCTTTATTATTAACAACTTTGGCGCCTGATGCATACTTTACTTAACCAATTTGTTTTTCCGTCTCTTCGGGGAAATAAAGGTCGCTACTTTAGGTAGCAATTTTCTTGTTTTTAGCAGCTACTCTCCAAGGGAATATTTCTATTAAACAACGATGGATCATCACGCAGAATGCCTATTGTTCTCGGGACATTTACTTCCAGTTCAAGAAAGTTTGTAGATCTGCCATATCACACGTTATTATTCATAGACGCTTAGAAAGAGCTTAATTCATTAGTTGCCATGAACGCACGGCTAAGTTCATTATCATGATGTGGGCGGCAAACTAAACAATGAACGGAGCGCGCTATTGTTTTGCCTTTTGTTTCGTAAAATCCAACATATGCACATATTTCGCGTAGAACATTTCATGAAACGGTTTTCCATTTTGATCCGGTATTGAATGGGCATTTTAGAGTGGTTACAACATAGAAAGAAAGCTATGTCGAATCATCACTGCGCGAGCGAGATGATTGTGTCGTAAATAAATTGAGCATTTCGCTTGTTTGTGGTTTGCGTGCGCAAGCGGTCGACACTGTAATGTTTTGCTTCTGTCTTTGGAAGCTTTTTAACTTTTATGTGAAACAAAACAGCGGGTAAGTGTGTTTATATTCCCTAACAGAGCCAAAAATTCTAAAGCTCGATCGTGGTCAGCGATCGTAGCGAACATAAATGATATCCGACACACAAGCGATTCCATGATTGCATGTATTACAAACATTTGTTAGTTTATAGACTGAATGGTATCAACACGCTCTCGAGATAATTCTTTCAGTTCGTATCCCAGAGGTAAAATGCTTCGTTGAAGCAAATCAAATAGTACGCTCGGGTGCCCATAAACTTCTCTCCACAGGATTTCCAGATTGCTTCGCCGTTTATTTGTACATGGAACATCGGATCTTTTTTGTCAACAAAAGGAGGTACGATATGAGTGAGCAACGGATTGATCGGGTTGTCGAAGAGCTCTGAAAAGAGCTCCCGATCATTGACATTCTCGATTTCGTAGTTAGTCATAGCGCGATCTGGCCGAGAGTTCGAATGAGACAGCTGGTGCACTGTGATCGGTTTTAGAATTCGCGGCAATTCTGAACTATTTTACAACTGAGTGGTTTTCTTGAATGGGCATTGTATTAGTCTTGACAACCATTGTTATTCACTCATGGGCCTAACACAATAGCTCGCTTGCTCACGACGCGCCATTTTCAAACACAACTCCTACCAGCAGTTTTCAAAGTGAAAGGGATGGTGGTTCTCGTTGACCGATTTTAAAAACTAAAACGGATTCTGTTCGAGAAAAGGTCCATCTTTCATTTGCCGCACGTAGGTTTTCTCAAAGCAGTCTAAATTTCCTGAAAATCTCTTTCGAAAATGGACTCCATACAAAAAAAGCCCGTTTTTGCTGTATTTTCAAGTTCAAAGGGATAGTCCTTACTCTTGTTCAATCTTTTTCGTTTTAGGCTTAAATTGCAGATGCAACATTCTTCTTCAAAAAGCCGCACGTAGGTTTTTAGGGTTTGACTTCTGGAAAGCAGGAAGGCAAGTTTTATGAGCGCTACTTGACCAATTTGAGCCCTTTCTTCTCTCATTTTGAGCTATTCATAGCCCACTCTCATTCAAATTTGCCGCTTCATAGCCTTATGAATAATTAATGATGTCCACGCATTCTGCGCGATGTTTTTTGTTAAGCCCAATAAGCTCTAAGAAGTCAAGGTTTATTGTGAGCAAGTTTCTACGAAATTGGCTGGGTAGAAATTTCAGTACATGTACGGTTGCTTGATGAATTTTGGCTTCAAAATATTACGTTGTGTAATTGCCTCAGCTGTTCCAAGAACACTAATGTAATGGTAAGATCGCATATAAACACGTTGGTAGAGTCCATTCTTATTACTCACAGCCACCACAGATTAGTCAGGTTGGCAAACGCTCCGTGAGGTAGGAATGTGATAGCATTTGAAGACAAATCACTACGAGAAAAAATTACTTTTTTTAGCTAACAGTGGTTTTCCTTTTCACGCTACCATGCCCGCAGAAAAATGATTTCAGTCTCATGCACATAAACCTCGCAGCCAAAAACATCATTTTAAAGAACCGTAAGTGGCAATGTCTGTAAAGGCTGGTTTTCACTAGCGACGGAGTCGGAGTCGGAGTCGTAATCAGAAGCGTAAAGCGTTACGATCTAGTGAAAATCAAACAACGGAGTCGTAAGCAGAGTTTCCTTTTGCGCTTACGCTTCCGTCGCTTACGATCTAGTGAAAACCAGTTTGTCGGAGTCGTAAGCCGAAGCGGAAGAACTAAACCAATCATAAAGCGTGGGAACGAGCACCGTGATTGGTTTATCCTTCCGCTTCTGCTTCCGACTCCGACAATCTGGTTTTCACTAGATCGTAAGCGACGGAATCATAAGCGGAGTCGGAAGAAAATGGAAACGTTCTGATTCTTCCGACTCCGATTCCGTCGAGCTTATGACTCCGCTTACGACTCCGATGTTTGATTTTCACTAGGTCATAAGCGCTCTTACGACTCCGCTTACGACTCCGACTCCGACTCCGTCGCTAGTGAAAACCAGCCTTAAGAGCGGTCCACTGCATTTCGCGTCAAAAAAAGTTTTCCCTCAAACTTTGCCCACGAAACCATCTTGGGTCACAAGTAAATGAAACGAGTTTCGTTTTAGGAAATACGTTAAAATAGTTTTTTTACAGCCCACAACAGTAAGAGCGGCAAAAGGAGTAAATTAGCACCTGGCCAGACGCGAAAATTACATAAGTTAGCGACCTCACTGCTCAAAAACCACAACACGCAGCAAAAAAGTGTTATTATTTTTAAGTTGAGAGGTCCTTCAAGGGTGTAAAGCGTGTGTTAAATTTAATTTATGTTGAAGTGGAAGCTCGTGATAATTGATATATTAACACTCAAATGAGCGCTTTCTGAAAACTCGCAAAAGTACCCTGTCTTCGTCGGCCTTTATTTCCCGAGTCCAGACCGAGTCACTCTAAATTTTTATCGAAGTGCGTTAATGAGATGTCAGGGAGTACAGAAATATAAAAATACCATGCACTTTTTATCGTCCTTTACCACAGTGACTTCGAACTTTTGGTGATTTTTGCGAATATGACACATGCATTATGCAAATTAGGTTGTTGAGCAAATTCGAATCGTGTGAACTGAATAGCTTCTAGATTTTAAGATTTCTCCATTTCAAGTCATAAATACAGAAAACCATACACAAATAGAAGTTTTGAACTGTTCAAATTGATGAAATAAGCGAATTACTGAGTCCTTATCTTTGAATGCTAATCCGGAGAATTGCGTGACTCGCATTATGCAAATTAGGTTGTCTGCTAAACTTGGTCCGTTCCGGTAACCGTTGCAAAAAACCTTTTTAACTGTTTGGATCCCACTTTTGTTTCAATTGAATATTAAAGGAATGTTAAGACTACATGCACTGTAGGTAGAAAACGTTGACGACGAATTCAGCTAGTTAAAGCACTGACTTCTATTTATGTGTCATTTGAATAACTCTGTTTGCAATGAAATGGACAACTTG
>CAXIQD010000255.1:62200-83200 GCA_964030785.1 Siderastrea siderea | reverse complement strand
TAACAATTAATGAATCTCTACTTTTTTGTAGTCGGGTTTTGGTTTTTTATTCCTACAATTTGCTCTCTGATCTTCCTTTTCCACAACACCTTCGAAATTTTGGTGCTTTTGTCCCAGGACTTTTGTCAAGCGCTTTATCTTGTCTATACAAACTAGGTTGTTCGCGTCAGTGGAGCAAACTCAATAAAAAGACCGCGAATTATAAAGTGCCGATGTTTGGATGCTTTGGGGCAAAATGTGACGAGAATTATGCAAACTAAATTTTCTGCCAAACGTTTCATCAGGTTCCTTTTCCAGGGTTGGTTAGATGGCCTTTTATAATATAAAACAGTGCTCTGGTTAGTTTTGATCTCTCAATCAACTTTATTGCATTTACAAGTATTACAATTAATGTATAATGAGAAACATAAGAGAATAAATACAATATCAGAATCACAGGAAAATTAACAACAATGAGGCTCAGGCAGGCTGTTATAATTATAAGCTTTTATGATATTTTCAGGCTGAGGCCTGAGGTGGCCAAAAATTACTAGAAGCTATTGTTTCCCAGTTAAATAGTGTCGTCCAACATTGAAATTAGTAAATGCTTGTCAGATAATTTTCCACTTTGGCACGTCAACAGCAAGCCAGTGAAGAGGGTTTGTACAAAAGCCAGTACCATTCTTCGCTCGGCGAAGCCCTATGGACGGGAAAAGCCCCGGAAATACAAAGGTCATAGCTAGGCTTCCCCCCCCCCCCCCCCCGCCCCACGACATGATCGCTAAACTGAGATCGTGATCGTGTCTAATAATTCAAAAGAAATGATTATCCTTCAAGTGAACTGTTCAAAGGATGCGAAACTTAGGGGTAGTTCTTTGTTTAAGTCGAGAATTTAATCAGACCTGTGAGCGAGAAGTGAAATAGGCCATTTCCCAACTAATAATAATAATAATCATAATAATAAAAATAATAATAATAATAATAATAATAATAATAAATTTCTATAGCGCCATTTCCCAATGGTCCAATAGTGCTTTACAAAGTTGTCATTACGTTAATCTACAAATAATCTTAAAAAACAACAAATAAACAAATAAAAATGAACTAAAATTGATCATAACGATAAATAAATCAGAATTCCTAGCCAAAAGCTTCTTTAAACAGCCAAGTCTTAAGTTTAGACTTAAAAGTCGAAAGAGATACACATTTTCTTAATTCTAAGGGAAGGCTGTTCCATATGGTCGGAGCGGCAACTGTAAAGGAACGACCGCCATACGTTTTCAGATTAAATCTGGGAAACCAAGGAGATAATGACTAGATGGTCTCAGTGTCCTGCGTGCTAGGCTTGTAAGGCCTTAGAAGTTCCGTGATATAACTGGGAGCAGCGTCATGAAGAGCTTTGAATGCAACCAGAGCGATCTTGAAAATAATCCTTTGTTCAACAGGAAGCCAGTGAAGATTTAAAAGCAAAGGTGTGACATGTTCAAATTTACTTGTTGAATAAACGAGTCTTGCTGAACAGTTCAAGACACGTTGTAAATCTTGTAGAACACATTTAGGTTGACCACAATTGCTTTAAGCCTCCCTTTCAAAGCGAGGCTAAGTGAACAACCTTTCATATGAAAATTAGTTTTCATTCACGTGTAAATGAGACCATATTTTTAAATATTAAAGGTGTGCAGCTAGCCTCGCTTTGATAGAGAAGTTTAAGACAATTCCGAAATGGCTTTTCAAAAGACACCTTCACCAGAGTGCGAAAGTAGCTCGAAAGTTAAGCGATTCACCGTCGTCTGTGAGGCGCTTCCACTCGAAGTCAGCAAGGTTCCAAGAAGCCTCCAGTTCTTTAAGAGCCAGGTCTTAACTGAATTTGGACGTGAAATCAAAACACGCGATGCAGAATGATGCAGAATTAGGCTTTTTTTTGTTTTCGCCGTTGAAGCTTTTTTATATCAAAACTGATACAATGATATCCAATTCTTTTGATTGAACTGAAGAAAAGGAACCAGAGCACTGTTTAAAAACGGGCATCTGTGACCAGGTGACTATCCCATGAACACATGGCTTTAGCCGTTTCAAATCAAACATCGATGAAAGAGAGATCCACAAAGTTACACGTCTCTTATGTGGCAAAAAATTCCAGTCGGCATAATTTTCGTCACCGCCATTTTGCCCCCAAAGCATCCAAACATCGGCAGCGTATAATCCGCGGTCTTTGACATGCAAACAACCTTGCTTGTCTCAAGCGTTTGCATAAACAAAATAAAGCGCTTAACAAAAGCCCCGGAACAAAAGCCCAGGGCGGGGGTTACTCCCCTATACTGCCTATACAGGGACGTGCCGCTGGACAGGGTATGGTTTTTGGCCTCTCTGTCCTAAACAGGGCACAAAATATTAACCGAGTCTGTCCTAAATAGGGTATCAACTTGTCGTAAACAGGGTATGGTCAGACCCGATTGTCCTCATTAAATATGGCTTACACAGTATTTAGGTATCCTAGATCGGGGACGTTTGCTGGTCTTTGAGACACTTAAAATTGTGTAAAACAAGGGAGTTGGTATAACAATCATTTGCTCTAAACAGGGACCTAAAATAGAGGGTGCTGTCCTAAACAGAGTAGGTAATTTAGGGCTTGTTTTTTGTCCTACACAGTCAGGCCCTCAAACCCTCAGTTGGTCAAGTGTCCCTCCCTCTGGGACAAAAGCACCAAAAGTTCGAAGCCGCTGTGGAAAAGGAAGATCAAAAGAGCAAAACGAAGACATAAAAAAGCAAGACCCGACTACAAAAAAGTAGAGATTCCTTTTTATCCAACAAGCTGTCCATTTCATTGCAAACAGAGTTATACAAATGACACATGAATAGAAGTCAGTACTGTAACTTGCTGAATTCATCGTCAACGTTTTCTACCTACAGTGCATGTAGTCTTAACATTTCTCTAATATTCAATTAAAACAAAAGTGGGATCCAAACAGTTAAAAAGGTTTTTTGCAACGGTTACCGGAACGGACCAAGTTTAGCAGACAACCTAATTTGCATAATGCGAGTCACGCAATTCTCCGGATTAGCATTCAAAGATAAGGACTCAGTAATTTGCTTATTTCATCAATTTGAACAGTTCAAAACTTCTATTTGTGTATGGTTTTCTGTATTTATGACTTGAAATGGAGAAATCTTAAAATCTAGAAGCTATTCAGTTCACACGATCCGAATTTGCTCAACAACCTAATTTGCATAATGCATGTGTCATATTCGCAAAAATCACCAAAAGTTCGAAGCCACTGTGGTAAAGGACGATAAAAAGTGCAAGGTATTTTTATATTTCTGTACTCCCTGACATCTCATTAACGCACTTCGATAAAAATTTAGAGCGACTCGATCTGGACTCGGGAAATAAAGGCCGACGAAGACAGGGTACTTTTGCGAGTTTTCAGAAAGCGCTCATTTGAGTGTTAATATATCAATTATCACGAGCTTCCACTTCAACACAAATTAAATTTAACGTACGCTTTATACCCTTGAAGGACCTCTTAACTTAAAAATATAACACTTTTTTGCTGCGTGTTGTGGTTTTTGAGCAGTGAGGTCGCCAACTTATACAATTTTCGCGTCTTGCCAGGCGCTAATTTACGCCTTTTGCCGCTCTTACTGGTTGTGAGCTCCAAAAAAAATATTTAACCGTATTTCCCAAAACGAAACTCGTTTCCTTTACTTGTGACCCAAGATGGTTTCCTGGACAAAGTTTGAGGGAAAACTTTTTTATGACCCGAAATGCAGTGGACCGCTCTTACAGACATTGCCACTTAAGTTACTCCAAAATGATCATGAAACAGGAAGAATCTTTTCACAGCCCCCATTGATTTCATTCAATACCTATATCCACTGTTGGTGCAGTGGATATAGATATCGGTTATGAAGCGAACGAATTGGGTTCAATTTCGCACTTAATGCTTACTTTTTCTTCTTTTTCTCTGAACTGTGAAATAACATTTCCTTCATGTAATTTTAAGTGAAAGAGCTGACCTCGTTATGAGCTATACATTCTAGTCACAACCGTGACATAAAACCAGCTGAGCTATCAAGCCATGCGAGAGCTGGTAAATGTGCATGCTCTCTTATAATGTACCGTGCAAAATAAACAGAAGAAACCCACGGGACAGGAGTTTTCTGTGTACAGTGTAGCCCTCTCATCTGATGAACAGCTCCTCGTTTGAGTCGCTCTCCGAAATTTCTGTCACTAAGAAGCTCTAAGAACAGCCTTTTTAGGACCTATACGTTTTCCAGATGACCAGTTGAACTTAAATTTAAAAAATAAGCGTATCGTTAAAAACTTTCAATTTTGGCGTTAAGTCCTTTTGAGCTTGTCTCCAGTCTTGAGAAATGACGACTGTCCTTTGGAGTTTTCACCCACTTGACCGGAGTTTTATCTGCAAAAGTCCTGGCCAAGCTAATTCAACATAAACATTTAACATTCAATTCGGTCAGACCGTAACGACACTGGTTTTCTATATTCATGAAGGGAGACATGAAAAGTCTGAGAGATTCCAGTCTTATTACTCACAGCTCCTGCAGATTAGTCAGCTTGGCAAACACTCCGTAAGGTAGGGATGTGATAAAATTTGAAGATAAATCCCTACGAAACGCAAGATATTTTTCTTAGGCTAAGATGTTGGGGTTAGTTTTCTGTTTCACGATCATATCCCCACACAGATTTGATTTCAGTCTCATGGGCTTCCAGAAGGATTCTTATAATGCAATAGAGCGATTGACAATTCAGAGTCGTAAAACTAAAACCAAAGTCATCACCCTCCCCAATCACAGCAAATGCAAACAACCCCAATAAGATCACGGAGAAAATACATTTCAACAAGTAACGAATAAGGGCCCAGTTCTTCGTGAACTTTGTTCCCAGTTTGATTACTTATCAGTAAAAACTTTTCCAACTTTTTTGTACCCTTCAGTTTTTAATTAGTCAGAGTTTTCTTGACTTTAAGGTTCCAATTATTTTTTAAAAACTTTTTCAACGAGCGAGATGAAAACCGCGTTTTTTTTTTGTTTTGTTTTTTGCTTTTTGTTTTTTTGTTTTTGTTTTTTTTCCTAAATCGTGGACTAGCGTTTATCGGCTTTTGAACAACCGGGCCCTGACTAACTAATGACAGCGTATGATAAAGAAAAACCAGAACGGACGCGAATTAATCTACACACAATCGAAAACGTTTCTAATGTTAACAATAACATCTTATTCCGTCTGTTTAACTTATTAGAATTGCCATTCATATCAACAATTGTAGCCAAAACAGCCTGAAAAATCCAGGCTTGAACGGGATTTGAACCCATGACCTTGTGATTACAGGTACAGTGACTCCCTCCTTTGCAGAGGCTCCTATTAGTAAACCCCAGCCTCCGCGCGTTTCTACCCAGCGCGACTGCAGGAGGCCGCTGCAGAGGAGAGGGGCGCAGTGACGTAAAACCAGCTGAGCTAGCAAGCCATGTGGCAGCTGGTAAATGTGCTATCTCATAATATACTGTGCAAAATGGACAGAGGAAAGCCACGAGTTTTCTGTGTACAGTGTAGCCCTCTTATCTGATGAACAGCTCTTCACTCTTCATTTGGGTCGATTTTCGAAATTTTTGTCACTAAGAACAGCCTTTGGAACATATACGCTACCCATACACTAATTAAAATTAAAACAAAATGAGCCAATGGTTAACACCTTTGGTGCCTGAACTTGTTACCTTAGCTAGCAATTTTCTTGCCTTTAAGGTCATTCCCCCGAAATAAAATCTTAACATACAGTTTTTGTCAAACTTTCACAAGTTGTTATCTATCGTTCAGTGTTTTGAACTATAAAATAAAAAGAATACCTTATTGGTCCTTATTTTTGCGGGTACTTAATTTCGCGATTTTGGCGAGACAGTATTTCGCGGGGTTTATTTTCGCGATTTCAATAGGCAAATCTGAAAAAAGGGCAAAGAAAAAGTAGTCAAAAAGGGCGAGGGTTTTTATTCACGTGTCTTTAATTTCGCGATTTTTTTACAATCGCGATAAACGCGAAATTAAAGACCCGCGAAATTAAGTACCAATTAGCTAGGTCGCCATGTCCGTTTACGAGATGTTATTGTCTCAAGTTACCCCATAATTCCTTGCAGTTTCGCCTAAGGAAGACATGTTTATTTGATCAGTTTACTCTACTTTCTGTAGGAACAGGAAGCACATTTAAAGCAAATCTGAAATGCATTAGATGTAAAATATCGATAACAAGGAACAATCTACCAGAGGTTTTATGACAGATGCTCGAATCATCAGACGAAATTGACTTAAAATCTTCCTTACGTGCGTGTTCTCGAGGTCGTGATTTCATTTCCGTGAGTAATGCGTTTCTAGTAATTTTTTTTTTCGAACATCTGTTTTTCTTTCTAAATCTTTCAACAAAAAGAGGATGTATGCTAGGTAAAAAATATTTGGAAAAATTATTGGTCCCCACGCTAGTTTAAGAGTATATAACTATTCTTTTCTCTGGTGAGCGTAGCCTCATAGAAAACCTATTACTGCCTGGACGTGCGCGCGCTCGCGCTAATGACTCAACAAATCGTGCGCAGTAACGATGGGTAATGCAATACAGGGGAATGACCTTAATAAATATTGGCGTTGAGTCCTATGCAGCTACTCTACAGTCTTGAGTAACGCTTGCTATCCTTTGAAGTTTTCATCCACTCGACCTGAATTTAATCTGCTAACGGAATCTTCTGAATTTAATCTGCTGACCTCAATTCAATCGGACCTAAAGGACACTTGTTTTTGAATTGTTTGCGGTAATGTGGGCATATAAAAAATATGGATTCAATTCTTATCACTCACAACATTTCCAGATTAGTCAGGTTGGCAAACGCTCCATGAGGTAGGAATGTGATAGCATTTGAAAACAAATCCCTACGAGAAACAATCAATTTTTTTCTTAGCTAACAGTGGTTGACTTCGTTTCCTTTTCACGCTAACATGCCCGCAGAAAAATGATTTTAGTCTCATGGAATTCCAGGAAGATTCTTATAATACAATAGAGCAATTGACAATTAAACGTCGTAAAACTTAAACCAAAGTAATCACTCTGGCCAATCAACATTGACTTCAATCTTCTTTCATTTCATGAACATATCCCAGCCCAGAAGCGACTGCAGCTACAGTCAGCTTGCCGAGTGAGATACTTGCAACAGGGTGCTTTTCAATCGAGTGTCTTAAAACTAAAACCAAAGGTAATCGCTCTCACCAATCGCAGCCAGTGGAAACAATGCCGGTCGGAACATGGAGACATTGCTCCTATACGTTCGGATCAATTGAAAACTTTTCTGAAATGTTAAATATAACTGCCATCCATGTCAACAGTTAAGTTATTCCTCTGCGTCCGTCTTACAAGTACGTGGAATGATTAAAAACAAGACTTTGAATTTTTGTGAAGGTCCTTCAGTGCAGCGTGCTTTTCAGGGATACGTATAATACGTTCTTGCATCATATTGGTTTGATTTTTAGATTAGAAAATACGTCAAACAATATTTCAAATTGGAGAATGTCTTTTGTAAGACGGATGAAACAATCCTAGAGAGTTGTACAGATTTTGGTCTACCATTGGTTCGACCACCGCAATGTACAATGTTGCCTTATATTACACGAAATTTTAATTCTCGCCAAACGTTTCGTGTGCAACATGTTGCGTCATTTGTCCAGCCTCTGTGCATTTGTTGCTTGAACAGGCATAAACATTTTTAAGTACAAAACATTATGAAACTGTTTATCCCCTAAAAAGGAAGAAAAAAATAATTATGGAAGGATTAGCACAGGAGATTGGTTTTGTTCCCATACCCCCACACATGCCACAGAATTATGTTTACTTTTGACTCTTTTTAAGCTGGATGATGTAGTGAAAACTGTAGGCTTTGTGAGCCCTCTTCCTTCCACTTTCATCCTAACCCACAATCGCAAAACCCATGGACGGCGAAAATGGAGCTTATTGAAAACGCTGGCGTCACAACAGTCATGTGAGCTCTGTCGAGCATTAATCCAAAATCCCGGGGACTTGATGCTTATGTTGATTTCTCTGTTGTGGGAGTTGATTTATAAGTTTGGAGTTGAACGTTGCGCTCTACAATATTTACGTCATAGACCAACGTGGTCGTCAAAACACCTTGATTAGTAAACCTTGTTAATTTTTGGCCTTGTTACTGTATTCCCTTTGCACTCCCCTGCATTCCCTTTCCCCTTGGTAAACCATCGATATTTAAATGACTGTATTCCACATCGTTTTTGATACCATTGATATGTAAATAACTTAATTATTTTCTAAAGCATCTCAACGGTCCGGAATCCTAAGTCCTTGAATCTGATTGGCTAATGACGCGCGCTCCAGTGGTCCGGATTTTCCCATCTGGAACCCGCGTACGGACCGCTCCAATCTGTGGGAAAACTTGAAGTGAAATCATTTCACTCCCGCACAACGAAACGCTAGATTTTTCTTCTTAAAATGGAACTTTTCTCCCACTAACCGTTGTAAAGTGAAAGGAAATATCAGCTATGTAATAAAAGGTCTGGTTATTCTCCGAAAAAGGCTAGTATTCCTGTGTTTTTGCTGAGAAAATTTTGCAGGCTTGAGTTTTTCGAGTTGTAGTTTTCTTATTGACACGCCATTTGATTTAACATGGGTTAACTGCAAGTTAGTCTTTTGACCTCCGTTTCTCGTTTTAAATTGCGTTATTTTCCTTCGAGATCTCTTTTCTAATCTTGTCCGCATTTAGCTTTATTCAAGATAATATGATTATTAAGGTGTTGCGACACAGTTTTTTTGGGACCATACCTAACCTTTTGAATCGGCTCTTAGACAGTCCTTTCCTTGTCAGATCAAAGTGAAATTTGCAATACTTGTTGGTTTTGGATTGAACTTTAGCGTGGTTTACATTTTGTGAAAATCGACATTTCCATGACAACGATAAACAAAAAACCTCGAAAACACTAAAATTAAAATTTTGCGCGATCCAGATTTCACTTTGAAAAGCAAATACCAACATCTTAAACTGTGGTGCATGGCAAACAAAATATACAAGAACAAAAAAGTTCTGTATGTTTGTTTTGAAGTAAATCGCAAAAACATTTCCAACCTTAGTTTTTGCATAGTAATAGTAAATGCACCGAAAAATAATCAATGCTTTGATGAAATGGCTCAAAAATGCTTTCAAAATGTGTCGTTTACTTACTATTTTACGCCTTGAAAGTTTTGTTGAAACTGTTGTTCGCGATCTCGAGAACGAATTGTTTTTCTAAGATCATTCGCGTAATAATTTTGAGGTAATTTTTAATTTGAACGCTTTTGCGAAAATCTTAAGAACGGCTCGATGGATTTTTTTAAAACATGAAACACGCATGCTTGACGATGTGTCCAATTTTAGTATCGAGTCTTATTAACATTGATTCACTGGAACACTTTTAGATTTAACGTTAAAGAGGACGTATGAACCGACGAAAAAGCTTGCGTTACATATTCACATTTGGCAAATAAATGCTAATATATTCAAAGTAATGCACAAAGCATTTCTCCGCGATTTTTACTTTTCGTTGTAATCTACAGTGCAACCTAGAACAAAGAAACCAGATAAAAATCACGAAGCAATGAATTACGCATTACTTTGAATATATTAGCATTTACTTGCCAACTGTGAATTTGTAACGCAACCTTTTCCGTCGGTTCATACGTCCTTTTTAGCGTTAAATCTAAAAGTGTTCCAGTGAATCAATGTTAATAAGACTCAATAATAAAATTGGTCACATCGTCAAGCACGCGTGTATAATGTTTTAAAAAAATCCATCGAGCTATTCTTAAGATTTTCGCAATAGCGCTCAAATTCAAAAATTACCACAAAATTATTATACAAATGATCTTAGAAAAACAATTCGTTCTCGAGATCGCGAACACTAGTTCCAACAAAACTTTCTAGGCGTAAAATAGTAAGTAAAAGACACATTTTGAAAGTATTTTCGAGCCATTTTATCAAAGCATTGATTATTTTTCGGTGCATTTACTATTACTATGCAAAAAGAAAGGTTGAAAATGTTTTTGCAAATTACTTCGAAACAAACAAACAGATTTTTTTTGTTCTTGTATATTTTGTTTGCCATACACCATAGTGTAAGATGTTGGTGTTTGCTTTTCAAAGCGAAGTCTGGATCGCACAAAATTTCAATTTTAGTGTTTTCGAGGTTTTTTGTTTATCGTTGTCATGGAAATGTCGATTTTCACAAAATGTAAACCGCGCTAAAGTTCAATCCAAAACCAAAAAGTACTGCAAATTTCACGTTGATCCGACAAGATAAAGACTGTCTAAGAGCCGATTTTAAAAGTGAGGTATGATCCCAAAAAAACTGTATTGAAACACCTTAATGATTGCTAGCTAAAATAGTCAAACAAAAACCTCGCATCGCTGTGTCTTCGACCTGCATGTCAACAGTTTTTACAGTCGATTTGCGAAAATCTTGACCAAGAACGAACACAAATGTTTAAAATACTAAGATATGCAGCGGAGTTCGCGGAGTTCGCGGAGTGTAAGCCTTAGTTTTCACTAAAAGTCTTACTTGTTGAATAAAGATCTTTCGGTACTGAAAACCAAATTTAAACGTGTGACTTCATTTTGAACAAGACAGAGCTTATTTCTTTATTCTTACTGTGAGACGTTGGGGTTTGTTCCAGTAACGCTTATTGTTTTATGTTATAATAATTTTAAGTTCTGTTTTATTGTTAGTCTATTCTTTATCCCTACCGTTTGCCAGCGGCTCTTTCTCAGAAGCTTAATAATTTTACCTAACTTTGATTGTGGGAACTAGCGCACGTAGAAGGACTGTTTACAAACCGATTTGACTCGTTCCAACTCCAAAAAAGCTGAAAAAAATAAACACGTTATTCACCAGCCTAGGTCGGTCCGTGTTGGGAAAAACTGTGCCCTCGGTCTTGAGTACGATTACCATTAGTCTATGCTTTATCCCTACGGTTTACTAGCGGCTCTTTTTCATAAGCTTAATAATTTTAACTTAAGCTTTACTTTGATCGTAGGAACTAGCGCACGTAGAAGGACGGTTTACAAACAGTTCTCAAACCAACTCGCCTCGCTCCACGTCCAAAATTGCAGAAAAAAATAAACACGTTAGTCACCGGCCTAGGTCGGTCCGTATAGGGAAAAGCTGTTCCCTTGGTCTTGATTACGTACTCAAGATCTCGCGCACAGTTTTTCCCTATACGGACCTCCCGGCCGGTGAATAAGGTGTCTGTATTCTCCGTCTTTTCTATCACCGTAAGAACAATAGGAACTGCGGGCTTGTCCAAACTTGCCCATCCTTAACAACCACTGCTGCTGATTGGATAAGAATCTAAAATTACTTACACTTTTGCTCTACTGCCAAAAACCTACACTTTGCTATGCGTGTAAATTTTCTTACGATCAAATTCAAATGCAAATAATCTTACATAGCTGTTGTATACACCAGAACACATGTGGTAACGTCTACTATTGACGTTACATTCCTGCAGGAAAGCGTGTTCCTCCTCCCAAAATGATCTGACCATTGATAATAACATTGATATCCACAGTCTAAAAATAAATACAAATGAAGAAAACAATTCACAGCTCAATAAAATTCTCTTAAAAAGTTATCTTTCTGGTTCACACACACACACACACACACCACACACACACACACACACACATAGACACACACACACACTCATGATCGCAGGGTGCTCAAACAAACGCTTAAAACTTAAACTTGTATTCTAACAGCGCACCTTATGTTAACCTGTTTTCTCACAGAAACCTGCCCTAACACAGGTAGCCCAAGTTCACTATGAGAGCGGCGCATATATTAAGGCCCGGTTTAAACGTCGAATTTCACATGTGCCAATTTGGGTCCACTCAAATTATGAAATTCGACATTTGATTTAGACGTCGAATTTATAGAATGGCATTTAATTCATGAGCGAATTTTTGTTAAGTGTCGTTCCCAGGCCCAATTGTGAATTCAATAGTCAATTTTCGGCTACTCAGGTAAATTAAGGCATGGGCCCCAATTTTTTACTAAAAAAAGTGAGGGGGGTGGTCTATCTTTGAACGCTCTTGCATTAGAAAGCTGAAACATTGCCAGACACATACAATGATAGTTTGTGTTAAGTTGGTTCTTTTTAAATTATGGAAATTTGTCACGTGACCTTACACGGCCAGAAAGTACTAAACAATCTTCAAGCAAAAATGGCAACACTTTTTGTTGCGAGGTATTAAACCAGACTGATATAAGACAATATTTAATGTAAGCATCTACAAAACTGTGCTTGGCAACTTTTGAATTTGTAAATAATTTAGAAAATAAACGGTTTTTCCGATTAGTACCCAGTCCCCCAGGGCCTTTTTATCCCTACTTGACACCTTTGCTTTTATTTATCTTAAAAAGGCCAAGCACAGAAGTGATACATTAAACGGCCTTAATATTATGGAAGTGGTAAATAAATTAAGGACACAAGAAAAAGTGTTGCCATTTTAAGGAAAAGTTTTTTCAGGCGATGGAAGTCACGTGACCTAATTTGCATACTTTAAAAGTGCGAAATTGCCACAAACTAGAATTGTAAGTATCTGGCAAAGTTTCACTTGTCTATGTCTAAAGCGTTTAGAGATAGACTACCCCCCCTCACGTTTTAAGAGAAAAATTGAGGGCCCATGCCTTAATTCACTTGAGTAAATACAGTTTGCATCGTTTTTTGTTATATTCTGTTATTTTCAGAATAGCTATCCACACAAAACAACAGGCGAAAACAATTTGACGTTCATGCAATCCGTTATAAAGTAATGATTCTTGTCGACAGAGCGTTTATAGTTGGCGCGGCCCAGATCTCTTTTTAATCAAATGCAAGAAAGTTCAATGCATGACTGCTCAAGGTCTAATCGGTCGTGCTTATCGGTTTTACGCCAATCACTAATGCTGTTATATTCAGAAATACATTAACGTAATTTATGCATTCGATTCAGCACATGTGAAGTTCGACATATAAAGCAACTGTCGAACGTCGGTCGAATATTCGACTGTGCTAGTCGATGATGCGGCAGAAGTCGTGTTTAATTCAAACCTGTCGAATTTAATTGATTTAAACATCGACCTTTACATGCATTTAATTCCTATTAACAAATTGACGTCAGTTTTTTATGCGTCTGTCCTCTTATTGATGATAAATTTCGTCATAACATTGTCAAAGTGTTGTAGATTCACGAGCCGCAGGCGAGTGGATCTACAACAAACTTTGACAATGTTATGACGAAATTTATCATCAATAAGAGGACAGACGCATAAAAAACTGACGTCAATTTGTTTTTTACAATAACAAAAAGCCCAAACTGATTTTCAAACGAAGGAAAGAAATGCTATCTAGAGTCAATGGAAGATGCGATTGCCGCGGAATCTGAATTTCATCGCTGTAATTCGGAGAATCACAGGCTCGTAAATTAAAACTTTAGTAAGAATAGGTCAGAAATACAAGGACAAATTCGAATTGCTCAACTAACCTTTAATCCAGTGAAAACTGTTCACAAAATAATCCGTTAAAACATGGTTCAGCTTAATTTCATCGACAGCACAAATTCCTGCTCACCGCCGATTTTCAGGTCTGACTCCACAATAAACATCCTCATCTTTTCGCTCTAAGGTTGCAATGGTTTCTTCAGTTTTGACCCATAAATTTTAGATGATTTCCTCATTGACGACTACTAGATTTGTGGTACAATTCTCGCCTCATCAAGAACGCAGCGAACGCAGCACTAAAAAGTTTGACAAAACTTTTGCTGATTGCGTCAGCTTTACGTGTTTCATCCGTCTGTACTCTTATTGACGATAAAAATTAGCCAATCAGCGCGCGAGAATTCGCTCAGTTATTGTAAAAAATTAGATTCGGCACTTGTGAGATTTCGACGTTTAAACCGGGCAACAAATACGCTTTAATTGCCATCAACGTGAAATAATTCACCATAATTAATAGTTCACATTGTTTCTGTGTTGTAAGTAGTACAGGGGCCACCATTAGGTCGTATAATATCGATTACTTGGGTGACCACGTGACCAATATCGATTGGCCCTCGTTTTGATGCTAGGATGCGGATTAGGCTAAAAGGTGAACCACGTAACAATGACGTTACACCCAAAATGAAAAAGAGGAAGTGACGTCACGTTAACATGCCCAAATATGGGTGAGCTGTCATGCTCAAAAATCACCATAGCAACAAGCCACTTGTCAGGCAAAAAAATAATTATGTTTAATTCAAACAACAGGACACTTAGTTACAGGACGGGAGCGTGTGCCTGGACCCGAGTGGTCAGCGGCATCCCCTTTGACAAAGAGTCCAAAGCCCAAACAACGATTTTGCAGGGCGGAAGCGTGTGCCTGGACCCAAGTGGTCAGCGGCGTGCCCTTTGACAAAAGAATCCTAAGTCCAAAGTCCAAAAAACAGGCACAGGAAGATGTCACGTGACGATGAGCGAGGCTTTGGGAGACTGGATGCAAGTGGCGTGTCAGACCTGTCTTTGAAGTAAAAAAAGAAAATAGGGGATGTCATGTAGAGAAAGCGAATCATAATTAAATCCTGGTGCACATGGGACCTAGCCCGGTTGGCTCCAGGACAGGCTAACTACTTAGATTGGTTTTGAAAGGGATGGGTTTCCTTTAGTGGAGAACCGAGGATGAAAAAAGAAAAGCTTACCGATATCCGTAGGTGTTGCTTGACATCCTTGCTTGCTTGCTTGCTCGGAGTGAAGAATGAAATGAGAAGGATGGGTTGCTTGGTTTTATAGAGAAAAAGGGGTAAGGGGAGATGAGTGGAAACTTTATTAATAGTTGAATCTGGCGAAGAAATTGAAATACCGAACGTCATCCTTCTCGTCTTTTGGATCAGTACCTTCGTTTCTGTCATGAGACTGGATTCAAGCCACTTGGGAAAAGCACCTTCCTGAAAGTTATCGCCGAGAGCTGCCGCGCTCCGGTGAGAAAGTGTTTGCTAGGCTTGGACAATTTTCTAGCAGAAGGAACAATAGTCCATCAGCTGAAATCCGAAAATTTGGGTTTATGGCTCACTTTAGGGGAACAGCCAAAACATGCCTTATTTTAATCTCTGACTATAAAACATCATAAAAATATATGATAGCAAGGATAGAACAGTAGCTTTCACTCTGTCAATCGAATTTTAAATTTGCCCGTCATACCCTCCTTTTGGCCGCCATCTTGGATTTCTGGGGAAGGCTACAAAGTTGCTTGTATTCTTTTAACGTGAACGAATCGCGTTTCAAACGCAAATTTAGAACGTATCGGAATTACAAACATGATTTCGTTTTATTGTAGTGCTTGAATTATAACTACCTGACGTCATATGTGACGTCGCAACGCTTGATTATTAGTCACACTTATAATCATCGCAAAATAATTTCGGGGTTTTCAAAATTATTTAAGAAAAGAACGCAAGTAGATAAAATATATCCATACATTGCAAGTGTTTTGAATAAAGCCTCCTCAAAAAGAATAACCGGTTTCCCACCGCCCAGCCACAGTTCCAAACACGTCGTGTCACAAACATTCAGTAGCTTTTCGCCCCGGTGCGAAAGTGTTTCCTCTGCACATGATCAATGGCGGAGGAATGCATTATATCCAGTTTTTCGGATTCAAAGCTAAGCCAGTGCAGAGGCATGTCTTCATGGACAAACTTCAATCGTCCTGCCGTGATCCTAGAGTGTACTGTGAGTGGGTCTGTAGCATCTTTCTGTCCAGCTGGGGGGCCGTAATCCTTTCGGACGGGGCGAAGCTGACAAGACCTTTGAGAACACCATTAATCTCGACTGCAAGACGGGAGGAGGCTACATCGGGTTTAGGGCTAGTTTTGCCGCGACTTAGAGATGGGTCCTAAATGACACAAGGCGTGGTGTGTACAGGAAGCTTATTCAAGAGCATTTGTCTCTTACTTCATCCCAGACCTACAACCATAAGGAGTTGGATCCAGCACGCATTGAAGAAGACATCAAAGCTGTAGGAAAGCTGGTGGATCCTTTTCGAGGATGTATTCACCAATCTATGGAAACAAGACGCAGCTTTTACGAGCTTGTCCACGGGTATCGAAGCGACAACAGAAGTAAGTGATTTCTTACTGCAGGCCAAGAGCGAGGGAAAGCAGGCAGCGAATGACTTTGTAGGGAACCGTCGCTCATCCAATCCCACTTCAGATTACTTTAACCCATTGAAGAAAACCAAGCTGAAGGCTGTGCGTAAGGAACTCGCAACAAGGATCTAGTATTTCCTCTTCCTATGGATCGTGATGCATTTGCTCGGATGGCGCTTCTCGGACAGTTCCGTCAGATTGACATGAAAGTTGTTTTCACCTATCCTCTTGGTCCTCTTCCTTGGTCTCTTGCCGATTCTTATGGACTCCCGCAAAAGACAAGCAAAACCAAACCCTCCCAACAGCTAGAGCAGCGCATCACAGTCACTGAGAAATACCCAGAGAACACAGCTACGTTCCATGTGGTCGCTGAGAGATTGTTTGAGTTGGTAACGAGCACCGGCAGGAGACACGTAGACGTAGTGTTCGACATGTATCATGAGGTACATGTATCGACATGTATCGTGAGGTTGAAAAGAGTGGCTAGGTCTAACGGTGTACAATACAAGCTGCTCAGTGTCACCGCAAAAAAGCCTGAGATTGTCAAATCCTCGTGTCACAGTAGAGTAAATTAGCATTCAGAGGGAGGCTCGGCAACCGGATCATGAACTGACAACAGAAGATCAGTGCTGGCGACTAGACGCAGACACATGCGAACCTGTTCCCGATTAAGATTGTAACCACGAAGAGGCTGATACGCGTGTGGTTCTCCATGCTCGGCACGCGGGAGGCACGTGCCTCCACTCTGACGACACGAATGCCTTTGTCCTGCTGAAGGAAAGTACTTCATGAAGAATGGAAGAGGCGTGAAGACCAGAATAATAGAATTTCCTATGGTTGTTAACAGCTTGGAGAAGCAACTCGACCCAGGCATTGACAAGTATTGCTTCATGAAAGCCCTAGTCGGCGTACCAGCGACCGCAGGCTGTCATACAACCTCTGCCTTCTATGGTAAAGGGAAATGGAAAGCAGTATAGCTTCTCCAACGAAATGGAAGGTACGTCCGAGCTATGGCGAGTTGCGGGGAGAAGGGGGCAGTAACTGAGGAGACCTTTTAAGATACGGAGGCACTCGTGTGTCAGCTGTACGGGAAGAAGTGCCAGAGTGTGGATGTGCCGCGCTATGAGATCCACTGCGCCAGAGGAGGGAAAGTCAAGCCAGAGGCTCTGCCTCCATACGAGTCATCCCTACGACTTCACTTCCGGTAATCCCCTCCCCTTATGGGCACGGCTGGGAAGTAGGCAATATTTCTAATGGCGTGGAATTTGTGTGGCTTGGATCTATACCGGCTCCAGAAGAGTTCCTGGAACTACTCTCCTGTACGTGGAAGAGAGCATGCACGGTCGAGAACTGCTGCTACATGAAGGCAAGCTCTAAGTGCACTGACAGGTGCAGCAGTATCCAGTGTGAGAATATGGCGACTGATTATGACGTTCATTATGAGAGTGGGGATAGTTACTCTGAAAATGTAGAGGATTGATACGGATAAGTACGTTCACAAGTGTGGGTCACTTGCAATGGCAAACATGAATATAGCTATTACATTTTGTAGTGCCTATCTTCAGGTTCGACGGGATACAGCAAGATCCCTCTTGAAGGCACACATGTTGTATAACGCTTTCTGCATCTCATGCGTAGGAACGTTTTTCTTTTTTTCAGCTACGTGACATGAACGTATGTTTATGTTATACATCCCATATGCAAGTGACAGCAGTGAAGAAGGACGTTATATTATCGTGGCGCTTTTGTACTCAAATGAGCTCTAGACTAAAGTATGGACCTAGTTATCTACTCTGATTTTGGAAGAAAAAGACAATAGCAATAGCGTAAGCGCGTTTTTCTAGCATTGTGATGTAGAGTGCTTTAATGGTAATTTAGTTATTTCAGATGATTGAGATGGCGGTTGAATCCAAAAGCTAGAAGACAAAAAACCGCAGTCCCTGTGACGTCATCTATGACGTCATCATAGCTTGAATGACCGCAAACAATGCTGAAATAATATCTCAGATACGTGTTATTCCAAATATACGTCTACGCAAAAAAGGCATTTGCATTTAAGAAAGAATAACACTCTTGTAACGGTTCTTTTAGAAATCCAAGATGGCGACCAAATGGTGGGTTTGAGGGGCAAATTTAAACTTCGATTTACAAAGTGAAAGCTACCGTTCTATCCTTGCTATCATACATTTTTATGATGCTTAACAGTCAAAGATTGAGATTATACAAGTTTCGTTTGTTCCTCTTAAGTGAGCCACACAACCTCCCTCGCGGATGGATTACAAGGGCCTTCGATGACCTCAGACTAACTGTCGACAAATTATCACAAGCTTGCTTGACAAATTAGAAAGCGACCCAACTGAAGGAATCACTAACGGAAGCTAAACAGTACTTGAAGGGAGATTTCAAGGTAAGATGTATAACGTATAATTTCTTTGCTTTCTGGACTGAAGGTTTTTGTTCTATGTCAACGTCCAAATGTTTCCCATTTTTTAGGTCCACGTGTCATCAGAGATTATGCAGTTGCAGATCATTGCGGTGAGTTTGCATTAAGGGATGGGGAAGACACCCATTACCAAGAGCGATGCAACCATGAACACAGCCAGGCGTGCGAAAAGTGTCTACAATTAAAGGGAAGGGTTCACGGTTTAGCGCATGCTCATGAATCTAAGTGCTGTTTTTTCGCCCGGGCACGCTGTAGCGAGCACACAAGCAATATTGTTTCATAATATTGTTGAAGAACCAATCAGAAGCGAGTTGATTGTTTGTGTGTGACATTTTCCTTCCAAAGTTTCGCGTTTAATGATTTCTCAGCTATCTGCACGCGCCTCTGGTAGCCATTTGACCAAAGTGCGTGCAAATAGCGGGAAATTCATCAACCATGGAATAAAACCTTCGGGTCAACAATAAATTCAACGTTGGCAGTGTTGGTGCAATCCACTGATATTTCCTGCGAATTTAGTCCTCCGCCGTTCTACTTGGGCTTACGATAGTATGCGATCGCTGAGTGGGATTATTAACCGATAGAATTACTAATAAATCGGAAAAAGGTAATTTGATTAGTGCACATGCGCCGAGCCGTGAACCTGTCCCTTTAAAGACGGTAGACCGCGCAGGCTCAATTTTGAATTGAATAAGTAGCAGAAGCATGATCATCATGCACTACTGTCACACATGATGTGCCTTAGTTGTCCTTAAATGTGCATTAATACTGGTGCATTTCAGTGTATCTAGGCTATCACATAAAATTGCTTAAAGGGGTTATGTCACGCTATTTTAGTATCTTTAAAAAGCTAAAAAGTGTCTTCGGATCAATTGAATTCCAAAAATAATGGTCTAGTATTGTTATTTAAGACTATCTTACACCACTGAAACTGATTCCTGTCGTCTGTTGCTACCGATGGCAAGGATGGAAATGGATTACCCAATTTTTTCAAGTTTTGATGCCATGTCTTCAAAAATCACCAAAAAATTTATTATGGTTAGCTCTCCCTGATAAAATTTATTTGATATCTTCCTCATAGTTTTACAGGAGCTTTTTGTGTATGAGTAAAGGCACTTAGTAATGATTTTAGCACAGAATTGATCTGAAATAGCAAATCCTCGTGACATAGCCCCTTTAAAGGAGAACTGAAGTCCAAAAATCATGTTTGTTTTTGTTATTTTATTTGGAAGCTTTGGACATATAAAATCAAGTTTTAGCCATTATTTTCACTTGCGACTTGTAATTTTCGAAAACATTGGGTTTGAAGTTGGGATTTTCCCGCTTTTTTGGCTTTGTCTTTGTGGGCTGGCTACAGATGTCAGCGGTATGTTGTTGTGACTTAAGTGATGGGGAAAGATACTCCGTTTGTCTAAAGAGTGCTACTAGCTGCTTCAAATCCAAGGCTTTGTTATTTCACAAATATTGCTTCCCATCATGAACTGTGTAAACCCTTTCCAGTTTGGAATAGTATATTTTCCTAATTGGCTCGGAAGAAGGAGTCTGTGACCCAAATCTTGAGAGAATCGGGAACGCTGAATTAGCAACGATTTGCACTCAGTTGCGAAGACCATGTAGGCGAGGATAATTCAAGCTATGTGGAGGGCCGACAATTAATTTATCAAGAGGTTGAGGAGCTCAATTAAAAGTCAGGTTTGTTTCCATTCGTGTGGTATTTCTATTATTTTGTTAGTGAGTGAGTTGAATTTAGAATCGATCGATCCCGCGCTCCAAGCCATACGCACGGCTATCAGTTGTGAGTAAAGCTGGGGCACATGTTCACGTTTGCATGCGAATTTCTTCTCCTTCATGCAGCAGTATGACTACCACTGAACATGCTAAGTTAAGAATTCTTCTGAACCGTTCCTGTGCGGCAAATAGATAATCTATCCCAACAGATCCGGCATTGTTTTGACACCAAGGTCATACAACAGCCGCTTATTGCGTATTGCATTTCATGTTCTGTAATTTTTTCCTTTTATTGCGATATTTTCGCCTGGCTTCCAGCTTTTCTACAATATAGCATTTACAACATCGTGCCGGGTAGAATAAACTGGTGAATAACTCCAGCGTTGATTGTGAAGATATTTTGAAACGAACTCAGTTACGGAGAAAAGTGGTATGACAAAACAGTACAAAAACCGATAAATAATAATAATAGTCTGTGAGTGCGCCAAAGGCAAGGTACATGTTGTAGCTTTATGTTTATGAATCTGTTATATAGCCTATCAGTTCAATTACCTGACGCAAGAACGCAAAATTCTGCCGCTTTCAGTTGAAAAATTTCGAAGTTAATTCACAGTGTAATGAAAACATGACATGTCAACACAAAGGGATAC
>CAXIQD010000255.1:0-62000 GCA_964030785.1 Siderastrea siderea | reverse complement strand
AATATTATTTGAAGCTGCATGGGCTTTATGGATTACGGCAGGTATTTGATGACCGATGAGCGAAGCGCTAAATGTTAATGTTCCAACCGAAATCCATTATTAAAGTACAGATAAAATAGCAAGGTTTATGATAAATGAGTACAAGATTATACATGTTTATGCAACAGAGTAGGCTTCAGAGACACAAAAATATACTGATGCGTTCCAGTATCTGTGATTGTTTATACATGAACTGACTACAGTCAACAAGTTTCTAGTGAACTCCAGTGTTGTTACAAGGCTATCGGTAAATTCAGGCAAATCAGTTAATTAGACACAACTTACCTTGACCTAATTTTTTTGTGAAAGAGAAGCAAACTCCAAATAAACAGAGTTGATATTTTCGGAAAATTTGCGCCGGTGTTGTTATTGCATGAAGACGCGCCATCGATCCGCGGTGAAAATGTAACTTACGCGTTCAAGGACAAGTGGAAATATTCCAGTAGCGATAGCAAAAGAGAAGAACGTTCCAAACGGGTATTTATTCGGCATTTCCGTTGCATTTGTACTAACATACTCTCAAAGTACAAGTTCTACATGGGTCAAATCAGTACTTCTCTTTGTAAAATCTTGCATTCTTTCCCCATCACTTACGTCATAGGAACCAAAATGACCGCTGACACACCCATTCTGCGCCGCAATGCTGGCGGCCCAAACTAACAGAATAACTATTTTTTTTTGAGACCGAAAGTAAGCCAGTAGACAGAAAAAAAGTTTCAAACATTAATATTTATGGCCTAGGCTTTAAGAAAAAAGTACTTGATTTTAATTTGACTTCAGTTCTCCTCTAATACAAACTATTATAACAGAAAAAGCCTATTAATCCAACCACAAGAGCCAAATTCCTCTAAAATTCGGGCTTTTTTTTTTTTTTTTTTTTTTTTTTTAGATAAAGCAGTTTATTGATTCACACTGACTTACAATACATTACAATACATAGCTTACTTACAATTACAATACACTACAATACATAGCTTACTTACAGAAAATAATTTACGTTACACAAAGGGCATGCAGAAACTAAAAAAAAAAAGAATATATTACAGAGAACAGGAAACCTGGGTGCCTACTTTTGTTGTTATTATATCTATTATTTCTATATGTGTTTATTTTTATATATACTTATTTCTATAGTTATTGTTACGGATTACAACTGTATCTGTTTCTTAGATTTATGCATCTCTATCTGAATTTTACTTTCAAGAACGGCCATGAAAGCTTCCCAGTAGTACTCTTCTTCTTTTCTGGAGGCAGTGTAAATGTAATGTTTTGCGATAATCAAGCAGAGGTTTAAACCAAGTCGACGAGAGAAGTCATTGGCAACACCGTAAATGATCATGTTTTCATCAAGAGTTATTGACTCGGAGTTTTTGAAATTCCACCAATTAGTAAAATGAGACCAAAAGCTCTTAACTTTTGAACAGGAAGCGAAAAGATGAGCTAGTGTTTGTCTTTCAGAGCATAGGTGACATTTATCGGTTTCTTTAAGTGCGTCTCTAAAAAGTGTTGAGTTTGTTGGCAGAATGTGATGTATAATTTTAAATTGAAAGATGGCAAGTCTGGTGTCCTTAGTAACTTTGAAAGGAAGGCTATATATGAGTTGTATTGTTTTTTCATTCAAATTTGCTTTTACCATCCTTTTTTCGGCAGTAGGTGTTACAAACTTTTTTTTGACAAAGAATCGTGTAGCCGATTTGCAAGAGAGCTTATTCAAAGGTATTCTATTGTTATCTTCACCATCCAAAGGCGCCTGGATGTTTCCTTTTAGGATATTAACCCATTCTCTAGGGATTGAGTGGCATACTCCATGATACGTAAGAAAGTTAGCTTTGATTTTAAATCTAGAGCAGAACTCAGGAAAAGATAGAAAAGCATTGTTTTGGAAAATGTCTTTGATTTTAATGACTCCGGCTTCATGCCATTTTTTGTAATAAACAGAAACACCACCAACTTTAATGAAGCGATTGTTCCAAATAATTTCATTCAAAACTTGTTCTTTGGTGTTAGGAGAAAAATAATTTATTTTTCCCCACGCGTAGAGAGCTTCCGAGTAAAAAGCAAGGGGTATTTCAATTTTGAGAGCTTTTAAGTCAAAATTACATTGAAGTAGAAACAAGCCTCCAACATCCCTTAGGTAGCTCAATGGTATATAGCTCCAACTTGAAGTTTCATTACTGTCGTTGAGTCTTTTTATCCAGGAAACTTTAAGTGCATCGTTGATTATTTCAAAATCAGGCATATCTAGTCCACCTTTTTCTCTCGGGCCGATCATAGTCTTTTGTTTTATTTTAACTTTCTTGTTCCACACAAATTGGGTAATTGCTTGATTTACCATGTTGACAAATTTCGAAGGAAAGGTGAGCACTGATGTATTATATACGAGTTTAGAGATTGCGAGAGATTTTAGAATCGTTATACGGCCTGACACACCCATTCTGCGCCGCAATGCTGGCGGCCCAAACTAACAGAATAACTATTTTTTTTTTGAGACCGAAAGTAAGCCAGTAGACAGAAAAAAAGTTTCAAACATTAATATTTATGGCCTAGGCTTTAAGAAAAAAGTACTTGATTTTAATTTGACTTCAGTTCTCCTCTAATACAAACTATTATAACAGAAAAAGCCTATTAATCCAACCACAAGAGCCAAATTCCTCTAAAATTCGGGCTTTTACTGGGTTCACATCGTAGTTATTCATTTGGATTGCTATTGCTTTTTTTTTCGCCTTTTCGTCAGATTGTTAGAGGCGTTAATTCCGAAGTGGAGACAGGAACTGTTGAATGTGAAAATTATAAAGACGAAGCATTTTTCCTTGTTCAGAAGGCCAGGGAAGCCATAACAGCGTGGAAGGCACACCAGCGCAGGAGCAAAAATCAAGATCGTGCCCGGCTAGAGGTGCTAGCATCACTTGACGCGACAGGCGTCCTGGTTGTCCAGGATTTCGCCTTGAAATTCATGCCTGTCCAGTACCGAGAAGCTCAGACTTGACAATAATGAACAAATAAATATGACTTTTAATTGAGTTAAGAAACTCTTTGTTAATCAATTTTTCTTATACCGCCTGCACCTGCAAGTCTTTTAGCTGATGAAGGAAGCAGCGACTGCAAAGGTCATTCAGGTGACTCAAGCTCGTCTGGCAACGGTACAGCATTGAGCGACACCAGTCAAACAACCAAGGTATTTTCGTGTCCTGAAGAAGGATGTACAAAGACCTTTATCGCGTATGCAGCTCTGGAGCGCCACTGTGAGTTTGGGGTACACACAAGATCCCTTGAAAGGATGGCCCTTCAAGATCAAGCCAAGATCAGCTATGCTCAACACCTTCATTAAGGGCAAGGCATGAATGCTTACCCGTTTGTGGCCCTGTCATGATGAACCGTAATCTAGACACATCATGTCCAATGGGTTGGGCGCTCAAATCCAGTGGGAAAAAGATGCGCTTCACTGAGAAACAAAAAATTTCCTGGATGGAAAGTACAGACAAGGTGAGCAAACCGGAAAGAAGAGCAGTGGAGAGGATGTGGCCAGGCAGATGAGGCGAACTCGTGGTCAGGATGGCAAACGGTTGTTTTCGTCGACGAGTTCCTGACGGCACAACAGATATCCTCTTATTTCTCGCGTATTGCTGCCAAGCTGAAAAACGTGTCAGAGAGAGACGTCGAAACAGAGGAAAGAGAAAAAATTCTACAAGAGGTGACCGCGAAATCACCACTAGGCTAGCCACAGAGCCGGAAGAGGGACAATCAGTGTCAGAGGTGGAGAGCGACTGCCAAACATACAAGAGAATGACGTTAATTGTGCTGCATGAGTAGAGACGAACGCAGGGCCAAGCTAACACTGTCAAACCTAAGAAGCATATGCGTTAAGTACCGCATTCAGGGCGTGTCGGGAAAAAAGAAGGAGTCCTACGTTGATGTCATATTTAGTGCTGTGACTGCGAGCCCGTGTAGTTCCCATAACGGCTTGCGTGAATAGAATGCTCCTATCGTTTAAAGCTAGACTACGAGCAGCTTCTTTCTTCTCCTGGTTTTCATTAACGTGAGAAGCTACCACAAATCTTTTTCTGATATCGAACGGTGGGCTAGGTGAAGAGACTGCGTGTTTACCGACTACTTGGATGACTGGTTTAAAATGTCCTTCACTAAAGGCTTTTATGACAACAAGGGGTTTCGAAAAGTTATACTGTCGTAATACGCTTTCTTCTAGATATTGTTTTTAGTACAATGCATTGCCTTTATGGTTAATTCTATTCTTTTGTTCTTTAAATAGCTGAAAAAATTATTAAGGGATCGAAAATCAACATTTCATACGCATAAAATATCATTCTAATGCCCGTACACATACCCTTTCCCGTTACATCCGGTTAGCAGTCTTTCCCCTCTTATTTCCGGTCTACGCGTTTAGTCAGCAACAACTTCATGGCTTCCTAACAAAAGCGATTTACGGTCTGATTATAGGCAGACGCGTACTCTAGATCGTTAAAGGCATGCATTTGCTGAGGAGAGTAATTGTGAACCGACAATTTAGCTCCCTGGATGGATGGATTTCAGTGCATCGACGGCAGGATACTGTTTCGATACTGTTTCGATACTGTTTCGATCTGGTCAATCGTCCCGGCTTTGTCAAGCATCTGCGGATGAATACGCCATCATTTCAGGTTTAAAACATCGATGAGTGGATGTTAGACGGGGCAAACTGTTAAATTTAACCTGACTGCAAGACGCTGTGCTATATTTGGCCAAGAAAACGGAGCGGGCGAAAGAGAAACCAACGCGATAAAAGCATGCTATAGAAATTGGCAAAGTTCACCAGGTAGGCTTTTTATCAATTCCCATTTCATCAAACTCGTCCAATGAAAAGCACATAAATCAAATTTAGTTTACAAACAAGATTACAAAGAACACTTGTGAAGCTTGAAAGGTCTATCCAAAGCTTTTGCGGGCGAAAAAAATTTGTCCAATTTTGTGATTCATTCAAATTTTCTTGAAATGTGCTCAACAGCCATGCCATAATATTGATTTCCCCAAAAAGATTTTACAATATTCAGAAACTTTATTCTCCATGTAAACTCTGCTTCGAATTTGGTTCCTGGGAAAACAGTACTTTTGGAGAAATTGCGAAAAAGGTTGGGCTCGTTTTTGCTATTGGTCAAAATGGCCGAGAGGCAACCTGGTTCAGCGATCATTTTCCCGGTGTTTACAGAACTCAAAGTACTTGAACAGCACGTTTTGTAAACTTAAGGAGTGGTTTTACCTTCTGGTGAAATGTCATTTCAATTGGTTCATTTTCACTCGAGAACAAGACCAACTTATTTTTGCTTTTTACAGTCAACGCGCTTCACGCATGAATGCTCAACTTCAAATATTCATCCATTAGTTCATTCTTCGATTTCATTCTTCGAAAAATTTAGCGATTCTTTGAAACTTGGATTCTATATTCGAAACACTATTTCAGTTATTCGAATTTTTTTGTAACATCGTAATAATAATTCAAACTTTCCGAACAGAACTGAAAAGTTAGTTTTGTAGCTCAAATTTCCGGTATGTCACGCGAAATATTTTTATTGTTTTCAAGCCCGGCGCAAAAAAATGGCGAGAACATAAAGCCGACAAAAATAACTCGTAAACAGAAAATCGACAACAGAAAGAAAATCCAAAGGAGTCTCTAATTTTAACAAGGCAACTTATTCTTTGACTGAGGGTCTTGACTAGAGGTTTCGTGGCTTAATCGGAAACCTGCAGAAAATATAAACAACAACCGCCAGGATTTTATACCTGTAACGGTTTTCGCCGCGGTGTATATAGGTTTGCACATGATCGGAACATGAACGTTTAGGTATCCTAACTCCAAATGGGAAGAAATTCGCTTGGGGGCTTTTACAATCCTGGTAAACCTTTGCCTTCTAATGCCAGGAACGAGTAAACCTTTGCCTTCTAATGCAAGGAAAGAAATCGTTAACCTTTTCAATGCTGGATTGGGGTTGTCAGATATTCCACGGAACACGAGGGGTGTCTGTTAAACCCGGAACACTCCCGGAACACCCCGGAACACCCCCGGAACACCCCCGGAACACCCCGGAACATTCCCGGAACACCCCTGGAACAGCCCAGAACAGCCCGGAACAACCCGGAACATCCCATAATACCCGGGAACACCCTCAAAACAGACAGGAACACCCCCAGAACACCAAAATAGTGGTCAGCGGTCAGACAGCTCACGAATTGACTAAGCCGAAGACCTCCGAAGATTCCCAATTCTTCAGAAGAGTTTTGCGGATTTCCGTGCATTTCAAGAATGCTTCGGAATATTTTTGAAGCTTTTGAGAACAGCGAAAGAACCAATATTTAATGGAAAAAATATATTATACCAGGGCTCCTAATTATACACGTGTCCTTCATATCAACAAGCTTACGATTTTTAGCGACATGAAAAACAAAAAAGGGGACAGTTGAATTATTTATTCTGTATTGATACTTCTCGTGCGAAGTTTGCATTATCACGCTCAGGTTTGACCTCAAAGACACGAAGCCTAATAATACTGTCACGCAATGTTATGAGGTCATTATTCCGAGCTCACACGATCGTCATCGTGTTATTACCACAGGCGCATTGAAAATGTTTGCCCGCCAGTTTGTTACGCTAATATATAGCTAATATATACACCAAATTAAGAAAAACAACATTTCATATAAAAATAATAATTAAAAAAAGAGAAATAGGAATAGAGTAGGCATGCAAACTACATTCAAGGATTCGCTCTGACGCAGAGCAATTTTAATTGAGCGTTTCAAAAAAGAGTTCATGAGCGTTCACATTTTGAGCTTTTGAAAACGCTCAAAATGTGGGGCGTCAACAAAACCCGGAACATGGAACATTCCGGAACATTCCGGAACATTCCGGAACATCCCGGAACAGGGCAAATTATCACAAAATAAATGGAAAAAAGTAATTAAAAAAATGCTGATCGTCGCTAAAAGATAATAATTAAAATAGAATCGAATGGAATAAACTAAAATAAAATAAAATAAAATAAAATAAACGATATAGAATAAATGCATAAATAAATATATGATCTGTGACTAAATGAACGAATATACTAAATCTGGCTAAATGCGCCTCATTTCTCGAATTAAAAAATATCTCGGATAACATTGAGGCTTTATTTTGGGCATCGAGAGACGGTTTACTTGATATGAGAAAATTAAAGCATTTTCTCAGTCACGCACGCAGTAGTCTCCTTTGGCGTTGCGTGACGACCCTAAGAGTGGCTGCGTAGGAGACTACGCATGCAGTCACCCAGTTCCACTTTCCTGGCACCCTTTTGAGTTTCCTGGTCTCATGTTTATTCGGTTGTTTAAGGACGTTTTGTGTTTAAGTTGATTTCCAAAGTAAAAGTGTGCAGAGATGAATGAACCTAAATTATACTAACCAAAAGAAAAAGTCAGCTGTTCTACACTTGGAGATCGCACCTTCTAAGATAACAATTTTCCCTCCCTTTCTTAAGCTGCAACTGTAAAAAGGCACCGCTTTCGGTGAAGGTTTGTGTTTCAAACTGAAATATCCGACACAAAAATTATATCAGTTTTTTTAATTTAGTTATTGTTTTATAAATTTATTCTTCTTGTCTTTGTCTTTTCTCCGCCGTAATGGTGAGTTAATTTGATGTGGTTTTACTTTTGTTCAGTTTTTCTGCAAATCCAGTTCTTTGTCACAGATCTGGTAACTCTTACTGGTTACTATGTGGCTTAATCCATTCAGAATGAGGCCAAGAAACCAACACGGTAGAAAATCACATGACAAAATTGGCGGGAAAGTACTACTGTTAGACCTTGTTTTAAATTTTGTTTGTTTGTTTTCTCGTTTGCTTTTTGGTTGTTTCTTTAATCGCTTTCTCTTCCTTTCTTCCTTTTTTTTTCATTTATTTTGTGATAATTTGCCCTGTTCCAGGATGTTCCGGAATGTTCCGGAATGTTCTGGGATGTTCCGGAATGTTCCATGTTCCTGGTTTTGTTGACGCCCCAAAATGTGAGCACTTAGATGGCCAATTCACCTTTTATCAACTCCGTTTATATTAATTTGAAGTATCATACCGCATTGCAGAGTGCTTCGGGAATATTAAAATCCGAGAACGTAGTTTCCATGTCTAATAAATTCCCATCTCACAGCTTTCTCTTTTCATATCTAAATGACAACGTTTTTGCAATTGGGCCTGAATACATTTTTGGTTAACAAAAGAGCGTAGCTCGGAAGATAAATAAGTAGGAGCAATGTGTGCCTGCAGAAAAGTACTCGCTATAAGTTTGTAGAGGTATCCGAGGGCTTATAATGTGGGATGTCACAATGTAATCCAGGAGCAAAAGGAGTTTACACTCTTATAGTAAGAAAAGAAACAAGTATTTTATTTACTGTCACAACCCGATCTAGTTAGACTTTAAGAGAAAAAATTCAATAAACAAAAGAGGAACATATCAACGATGAGAGTACATACCACATTTTCTTAAACTTTGCAAAGTTCAAGAAAATGTGGATACATAATGTTTCACATTTTTTTCGTGGTCTTGAACGTGAACCGCACTTCGCGTGCAAAATCAGTCACGCAATGCTCAAGAGTAAGTTATCGCGACCGTGACGTGTTATGGTGAATTGAATTGTTATTTGGGATGCCAAACCCCAGAATTTCACTTATATCCATGACGTCACATCTGTTTGTCTAGAGTTATAACACAAATCTCGCGTGCGTTACAACAAATTCAATAATTGATTTGAAAGATTCAAAATCAAACACACCAAATAAATGTTATTTTTGTCATTAAATTCGATGCTAGATAACAAGCTTCGGAAATCTTCGGGTGATCCCCAAAAGTCTTCGAAAATCTTCGTTCATCTTCGGAGATCCTCGGGTCAGTCTATACGTGAGCAGTCTGACCGCTGACCACTATTATTGGTGTTTAAGGGTGTTCCTGGCTGTATTGAGGGTATTCCGAGGCATTATGGGATGTTCCAGGGTGTTCCGGGGTGTTCCGGGGTGTTCCAGGGTGTTCCAGGCTGTTCTGAGGGAGTTCCGGGGGTGTTCTGGTGTGTTCCGGGTGTGTTCCGGGGTGTTCCGGGTGTGTTCCGAGGTGTTCCGGGGTGTTCCGGAGTGTTCAGACACCCGAACACGAGAGTGCCAAAAGGAGCTGTTCATAAAATCGTCCGACACTATTCAGTCCACGCGACGACTTAACCATTTTCTTGTGGAGGTAAAGATCCTTGATAAGGGATGACATCCCTGAAGTAATTGATTAGCACTTCTTCCGAGTGCGCCATGTAGACGATTTCTGAATATTACTTGGAACGTTCGAAGAATCGATTTCGTTCATCGAAAAAAAAAGCGTTATCTTTCAATCTATGTACAAGAATACGTATACCCAATTAAAGAAAGGAATGCGCACGTGAAGAATGCAATCTTCATTCCACGATCGTTCATGCGTTGAAGTGCGTTGACTGTAATGGTAAAATTTTTGCATTAAGATATGACCTTGAGGTCAGCAAGATTGATTGCGGTTACCATGGCAACGATATATCTGCTGAACCTTATATGGCCGTTTTTGTTTATCCTTCCAAGCAACCTAACTCCACACAAAAAAATGAAGGGGGGTTAAAATTTTTCATTTCCAAATTTGCTACACTTTCTCAGAGAACTACTCTTAAAGCCTCTTTGTTGCATTTTTCATACAAACTCATATTTTGCCGATATGCGCTCCTCTCCGTGAGCTTGGGCTACCTGTGGTTCTAATAGCTCAGTGCAATGCACAAATATGTTTGAAATTTATGGCTTCTTTCAAATTTTGCTGTAACACATTTATAAACGACACCAGTTACCAAGTCCTCCGCACTACAAAAAAAAAAAAAAAAAAAAACGGGGACGAGGACGCTATGGTGTGTGGACGCGTGAGAACAGAGACTTTCAAAATCGCTAACGTGGGCAATAGGCGAAAAGGCACACAACGATATCCGTTGTTAAACGAAAACACATCAGTGTGGTCAAGCGTAAACGATACGAAAACGCTCGAGTGGATAAACATTTTTCGCCATGTTTTGGGCATCTGTAAACGGAAATTTAACAGTGGTCCCTTTATTATAATTTCGTTAGCTATAGATAACTACAGCCTGTCTACAATTAGATGCTTTATGATCCCAACAATGCGTGCAATATGAGACCCTTTATCCGATCTTTTAGCTTCTTCATTCAGGACATCTAATAAATAGGGGTAACATTTAAAAGAAAACCACAGACTTCCCCTTCAGAACAAAGTCTTACCAGTGACAACGGCTGAAAACTCTTTGACGTCATTTCCAAACTTGTTGGTGGACACCAAAGTGTAGTTTCCATTATTATCTAACGTGAATCTTCCAGTAGTGTTTGTTGTATTAAACAATACCCTGGAGTTGTGTGTTAGCGCTGTATATATGGGAAGAGGCCCAGTGACTGACCATGTAGGTTCATAACCAGGAAATGAGCGCACGACGGGGGATAACTCCAACACCTTTAGCTTGGGTTCTATAGGAAAAAAATAGTTGGAGGGTCATCTTTACAGGCAACAAATAGATTTCGTTTTAAAATGCGTCTGTTTGGTAAGTGTTACATACTGATAGTTAAATAATCTGTACTCTTGATGCCTGTTGAGTGTCGTAAGACCAAAAACAAAGTAATAACCCCGGTCAACCACGAGAATCATAAATTACCCATCAAACCAATCAAAATATTTAAAGCAAATACACATAATAGCCTCCAAGCGAAGGAAAACGCGTGCGACAAAGAAACGTATGGTTTTGGTTTGTAATATTGGTTGAGAAAATGGCTCGAGTTTTAAGCCAACCAAAGAACGAAGTAAGCAAAACCAAAGCAATCGCAAAATGCTTTCCACACTCAATTGAAAATAGATTTAGGGTGGATTCATTTGAAGCATACGCGTATAGCTGTCGCATTTTCCCCGTTGGGAATTTTTATCGTTTTCAAACTTAAAACAATGAAAAATTCCACTGGACAAATGCTGCGGCTGTACGCGTCTGCTGCAATTAAATCCACCCGTAGTTAGCAGGAGAATAGATGCACAAACATGATTTATGAACTTTCACCGAAAATTAGAATTAGACCATTTGCTTGTAATGGCATTAACTCTCTAGAGTAAGGATTTAATTTCGTCATGTCCATTTTAATTATTCGCATTATTTCCATAAGATATTCAGGCCCTCCATTTTGATCACCTTCCAATGTCAATTTTTTGTTATAAAAGTATAGAGATAAGGAAAGGCTCAAGAAACAAATAAACCACCGTCTTTGATTTTGCTCTATCCCCTCCTCTCCCTAATACTCTTTCCCAGTTCCTCCTGACTTGTTTGGTGTTTAATATTCTCTTATGGCTTCAAGGCCTCGTTTTCATGCTTTTACCAGTCATTATGATTGCTAGTCTTTCTATTGTCACCTATTGATACAAAAAGACGTGCATGCGTATTTCTGTGCTTACCTTGTGTGGCAAGGGCCCCTCCATTGTCATTCCACATTATCATGAACAAGAGGAAAAGCATTTTCAAGATGCAGAAGAACTGATGGTTGCCCATAATTCCCTTAATTAGAGACAATTATAGAAGGAAATAATTAAAATAAAAATAAATTTTAAAGAATGTTTGTTTGAACAGTCAGAGAGCCATGAAGCGAGCAACAGTGGAAAAAGTTTTCTCTATGCAATGAAATGAAAGAAAAACCTTTCCCGTCGTGTGGCGCTGTTTATCCTCTTATTAGTTGATACTCTTTTCCCCAGCACCACCCCTTCCAAATCTTAGCCTGGGATGACTCACAGTGAATGCTGCAGGAATTCGTTGAAGCCAAGATTGAAAACACTGTTTCACTTTGCTTTAGGCTATTTTCCCTTAGAAAGATAAATTTTAACTCGACAAAAAAGGCAAACATACGTAAATTATCCAAACGTTGACTTGTTTGACCATTTAGTCGAAAGTAATAAAAATATTCATTGACCCGTTTAACAAGCATTTAACTGAAACAACAGCATGAAGCAACACAAGCTTTTCAGTTGTTCTAGCAAAAATTGTTATGCAGAACATTAAAGAACAATCCCTCAAAACCTAAAACAAACGCTGAACAAGTGTCTTCTTACCTTCTTATTTGTTAACTTCTCGTTTCAGTGTTTTAGCAGAAATCGACTGAAGCTTGTCAGAAACTTGCTGAGTGAAAAATGAAAGCAGGAAATGTTAGCATAATAAATAACAAAAAGGAAAAAACAAGACAAGTCCGATTTAGTGGTGTTTTTAAATCGATCTTCTAGGCTCAGGCAATTAGGTGAAATTTAGCTAGAGTGACTGATTAAAAACTCTATGACTGTTCTTCTGTCCCTTCTTCTACTAAACTTTATTGTTTTTATCCTTAATGGTTATTTTTCTACTGCACATATCTTGGAGGTCCAGATCCATAAGTCCAATATATAAAGAATATAAACTGGACCATCCATCCACCAGGTCGAGAGGTTTAGTCGTAGACAGGTGCCGCAATGACATTTTTATTTGTTCTTTCGGACAGTGAAAATTAGTTGCCATGAGAGTTTAGCAAATGAAAGTCTAAACTTCTTATTATTCAGGTCTCTGTCTGTCAAGTTTTGGATAATCCACATATGTTTGCCTTTTTTGTCTCACTGACATTCGGTAACTTAAGCCCAAACCGATTTACTTATTAAATAATGTTCAATAGCCCAGTTTAGGTCTGCATAAAGAGAACAGGAAGTTGATTTCAAAATGTCGTGACAACTTTCACGCTTTGGAGCAATTAGCACCACAGGATACCCAGCTACAAAGCTGTTCACCAACAATTCGAATCCCAATTTCTAGTTTTGTCCAATAACACTCCTTTTGAGCACTAAGGCTTTAAACGGTCAAGAGAAACGTTGGCGTCGTAAGTTACCTTATGTCAGTGAGACAAAAAAGGCAAACATGTAGATTATCCAAAACTTGACATACTAGACCTTTTAATCGAGAGTAATAAACCTATTAATCCATCTTTTTAACCAAGCATTTAACTGAAACAGCAGCATGGAGCAACACGAGCTTTCCAATCTCCGTTTTTCTAGAAGAAATTGTTATGCAGGACATTGAGGAACGAGCCCTCAAAACCTACAAGCAAGCGCTATGACTATGACTGTGGACAACACCTTCAGTGCTGTACACAAAAACGTAATCGACTTGTTTCACATTATAATAACAGACAAACCCGTTGCAGACAGTTCACTGAGGGGATTGGCAGAAATGCGAACGACACCTTACGACAGAGTAAGTAAGTAAGTAAGTAAGTAAAACTTTATTTATACAGGGTGGCCCATTCAGCACAGTGGCTGGTCTCCAGAGGGGCCCTGCTAAATACAATTTCTAAAAATGTAAAATATCTAATTGTTTAAAATAGTTATAAAAATAGAGTTAAAAGCTAATGTTTAGTAATTAAAATAGTTATATAAAAAAAGTTTAAAAACTAAAACGAATTACAAGCATGAACTGGTATATAAAAAAGATAAATATCATAAATTAGGTGCTATGAAAAAAGTGGGCTTTAACAAGATTTTTAAAAGAGGAGAGAGATGCAGCTTGTTGGATTTTTAAAGGTAGTGAGTTAAAAAGGGCTGAGCCAGAAAATCTAAAAGTACGCTTGCCAAGGCTAAGCTTGGGTTTAGGTAGATGGAGGTCAGCCTTCCTTCGAGTGTTGTAGCCATGTACATTGTAGTTCCTAATGAAATAGTTACTTAAATACTGAGGAACTAAGTTATGCAGACATTTATAAACTAAAACACATTTGTGTATTTTACGGTTGTTTCTAAGTCAGCCCACCCTAAAACATTAAAAGTATCTCTAGAAGAGTCACGCTTAAGAATGATACGGGCAGCACGGTTTTGCAGCCGCTGTAGACTTTTGCTGGAGCCAACAGACAGTTCACCCCAAGCAGTGTCAGTATAACTTAAGATTGGGTCAATAAGGGTATTGTAGACACACTTTGCTGCTTTAAGAGTGAGGCAAGATCGTATCCGTGCAAGAAGTCCCAGACGCTTATTAACTTTGTTACAAGTAGTGTCTATATGCTCTTTCCAGTGAAACTGTTCATCGAGCATAGTCCCAAGGTAATTGAACTTTGTCATTCTCTCTATGTCCTTGCCTTGAATCTGCAGGACAAAGTCTGAGGTGGTTTGCAGCAATTGTCTTGTTCCAAAGAGTAACCCTTTGGTTTTGCTCTGATTTAGTATTAGCTTACTGTCCACCAACCACTGCTCAACAGACAGAGTACTCGTCCAGCCACCCTACAGCTCTACGTCTCACAAAGCAGTGGCGGATCCAGGATTTTTTAACCGGGGGGTGGCTCACCTGACAGAACAATATTGGAACAATCGGAGACAAAGTCGCCTCCGTGATAGTTTTGTTCATTTTCTTAATTTGGGTTTGGCTAGCCACCCAATCCCCTGGATCCGCCCCTGCAAAACAACAACTATGTGAACGTACGAGTTCAACTGGTTTGCGACTCACCAGAAAACAACTTTAAACAGTTGTTTTTCAAAAGATCGAATCTGTAAGAATACATACAAGACCGTTCAACCTACAGGCAACAAAACGAAAACTAACCCGAAGACTATTGCACTTTGCAAGTTACGTGTTGCAAATTTTCGGCCCAATTTGTCCACTCATCGGCAAAGGCTTGTTGTACTTTATGGCCAATATTTACCCCTAAAGTACAAGACAAGGTGGTCTAAGTACGTACAAGTCAACAATGAAGGTGTTTAAAAGGCAAATATCGTCTTACCCTCTCGTTTCAGTGTCTAAGCAGAAATCGACCGAACCTTGTGGGTAACTTGCTCAGTAAAAAATGCAAAAGGGATTATTAGCATAATTAATAAAGAAAAAAAGAAGACAAGTCCAATTTCGTTATTCAAGCGTTTAGGGTCAGGTGACAAGCTGACATTTAGCGAGTGAAATTAAAAACTCTGTGACTGTTCATCTATCCCTTTAAGGAGCATTCTACATTGACTATTTTTCTCTTCAACGGTCATTTTACGATTACACAAATGAAGCTAAGATCTATGAGACGACTATGAAAAGAATAACTGGACCATTCATCGACCAGAAAAGTTACGTAGACAGGTGTCGCTATGGCATTTTTATTTGTTCTTTCGGAAAGTGAAAATTAGTTGCCATTAGCGTTTAGCAAAGTTTAAACCTCCTTAATTATTCAGATCTACGTTTGACCAGCAGATGGTAAGGTTTTCTTTTTTTTTTCAATTTGTCAATAACCGGCAGATATTTGCTTCGTGTTCACTGACTGATTAGCCACAGTGGGATTTTCCGCTGGCAACTAATCTTCTTCTTTTGTTTTAGAACAGTCTTGAAGAGCTTTGCGAGAACTCTTCTATTAAGAAAAAGATAACGCAAATTTCACAACAAGCCGATAAGGAGGGGATAATAATGATGATAGCAAAGCACCGTGTGCAACGTAATCGTCTGTTATATTATATGTCAAACATTTAGCCAAAGGAAATAAAAAATCATTTATCAAAACATGGTGAATTTTTTTCTCATAGTCAACAGTCACATTATGTAAGAAAAAATCAACTCCTACATCTATATTTTTCTGTTGTAAATAATTATTTTAATCTATTCGCAGCTGTATTATAATTCTTTGTCTATACAAACGGAACTCGAAAAAAAAGATAACGTGTTTTTCTGTTTAAAGGAAAAACATGTGCCAACTGTTCTCTTAACCATTTAAAGGCTTAGTGTTCACAAGTAGTGCTGCTAAGAAAAAAACTGGAAATTGGGATACGAAATGTTGGTGAACAACCGAGTAGCTGGGTATCCTGTGGTGCAAATTGCTCCAAAGCATAAAAGTTGTCACAACATTTTGAAATCGACTTCCCGTTCTCTTTATGTAGACCTAATCTGGGTTATATCGAACATCATTTAAATAAATAATTGGGCCTGAAGTTGCCTAATGTCAGTGAAACAAAAAAGGCAAACATGTAGATTATCCAAAACTTGACATACTTGACCTTTTAATCGAGAGTAATAAACCTATTAATCCATCTTTTTAACCAAGCATTTAACTGAAACAGCAGCATGGAGCAACATGAGCTTTCCAATCTCCATTGTTCTTGCAGAAATTGTTATGCAGGACATTAAGGAACGAGCCCTCAAAACCTAAAAACAAACGCTATGACTGTGGACAACACCTTCAGTGCTGTAAAAAAAAAACCTAACGGACTCCTTTTACATTATGATAACAACGACAGAGTACTCGTCCAGTCACCCTACAGCTCTACGTCCTCTCCAACAATTGTGCGAACTTAGGAGCTCCACTGGTAAAAGCAACTTGTTTTCGTCTGTTACGTTCGCGACGGAAACAAGTACCTAAACAGTTGTTTTTCGAAAGGTTAAATATGAACTAATACATACAAGACCGCTCAACCTATAGCTAACAAAACGACAACTATCCTGAAAACTATTACACGTTGCAAATTTACGTGTTGCAATTTTTGGGCCCGATTTGCCCACTCATCGGCAAAGGCTTGTTGTACTGTGTAGAAAATCTTTACTTCTAAAGTACAAGACAAGGTGGTCTACTGACTACGTAAAAGTCACGTATAAAAGTGTTAAAATATCTTCTTATCTTCCTGTTTCAATGTTTTATCAGAAATTGACTGAACCTTGTCAGAAACTTGCTAAGTGAAAAATACAAGAGGGGAATATTAGCATAATTAATAACAAAAAAGAAAAACGAGACAAGTCCAACTTAGTGGTGTTTATAATTCAAGCATTTAGACTCAGGCGATAATCTGACATTTAGCGAGAGTGAAATTAAAAACTCTGTGACTGTTCATCTGTTCCTTCAGGAAGCGTTCTATTAGACATTTCTTTTTCTTTTCTTTTTTTTATCTTCAATGGTCATTTTTCGATTGCACAAATGAAGGCAAGATCTATGAGACGACTATGAAGAGAATAACCGGACTATTCATCCACCGGAGAAGTTACGTAGACAGGTGTCGCTATGACATTTTTGTTTGTTCTTTCGGAGAGTGATAATTAGTTGCTATTAGCGTTTAGCAAAGTTTAAACTTCTTTAATTATTCATATCCACGCTTGACTAACAGATTGCAAGGTTTTCTTCTCAATTTGTTAATAAGCGGCAGATATTTGCTTCGTGTTCACTGGCTGATTACACACAACGTGATTTTCTGCTGGCGACTAAGTTTCTGATATTGTTTTAGAAGAGTTTGGTGGAGCTTTGCGAGAGCTCTTCTATTAAGGAAAAGATAACGCAAATTTCACAACAAGCTCATAAGTTGCCGATAAGGAAGGGGTAATGATGATAGCAAAACATCGTGTGCAACGTAATCGTCTTTCATATTATATGTCCAACGTTTAGCCAAAGGTAATAAAAATCATTTATCAAAACATAGTGAATGTTTTTCTCATGGCCAACGGCCAAATTATGTCAGCAAAAATCAACTCCTACATCTGTACTTTTCTCTTGTAAATGTACGAGCGGGGCTGGAAAAAAGAGATAACGTTTCGTTTAACCGTTTAACGCCTTAGTGATCAAAAGGAGTGCTGTTAGAGAAAAATGAAAATTTTGGGATTCGAAACGTGGATGAACATCGAGCAGCTGGGGATCCTGTGGTGCAAATTGCTTCAAAGGGTAAAAGTTGTCACAGCATTTTGAAATCGACTTCCCGTTCTCTTTATGCAGACATAAACTGGGCCACTGAATATTATTTAAATAAATATTTAGGCTTTAAGTTACCTAATGTCAGGGAGAGAAAAAAGGCAAACATGCAGATTATGCAAAACGTGACATACTAGACCTTTCAATCGAAAGTAATCAACCTATTCACTGATCTGTTTAACCAAGCATACAAATGAAACGGCACCAAGATGAGCTTTCCAATCTCCGTTGTTCCTGCGTTGTTAAAATATTATGTGGAACATTGAAGAAAGAGCCTTCAAAACCACAAACAAAGGCTATGAATGTGGACAACAAATTCACTGCTGTCCAGAAAAAGTAATCGACTCCTTTCACATTATGATAACAGACAAACCCGTTGCAGACAGTTCACTATGGAAATCCACAGAAATGCGAACGACACATAACGAAAGAGTACCTGTCCAGTCACCCTACAGCTCCACGTCTCAAAAAGCAACAAATGTGCGAAGTAATAGGAGTTCCACTGGTTAAAACAACTTGTTTTCGTCAGTTAAGTTCACGACGAAAACAAGTACCTAAACAATTGTTTTTCGAAATATTAAATCTGAAGTAATACATACAAGACCGTTCAACCTATAGCTAACAAAACGAAAACTATCCCGAAGACTATTGCATGTTGCAATTTACGTGCTGCAATTTTTCGGCCCGATTTGTCCACTCTCTCGGCAAAGGCTTGTTGTACCGTGTGGCCAATGTTTACATCTAAAGTACAAGACAAGGTGATCTACTAATTACGTATAAGTGAAGTTTTTACGTGTTAAAATATCTTCTTACCTTCTTGTTTCGGTGTTGAAGCAGAAGTGGACTGAACCTTGTCAGAAACTTGCTAATTGAAAAAAAGGAAGAGGGGGGGGAATATTAGCATCATATAATTCATAGCAAAAAAAAAAAGAAAAGGAAAACAAAACAAAACAAAACAACGTGGTCTAACTACGTATAAGTCAAGAAAAAGTTTTTAAAAGGGAAATATCTTTTTACCTTCTCGTTTCAGTGTTTTAGCAGAAATCGACTGAGCCTTGTCAGAAACTTGCTAATTGCAAACTGCAAGAGGAAAATATTAGCATAATTAAGAACAAAAAAGAAAACAAGACAAGTCCAATTTAGTGGTGTTTATATTCAAGCATTTAGACTCAGGCTACAATCTGAGATTTAGTGAGAGTGAAATTCAAAACTCTGTGACTGTTCATCTGTTCCTTCACGGAGCGTTCTATAAGACATTTATTTATTTATTTATTTATTTATTTATTTATTTTTCTCTTCAGTGGTCATTCGATTCCAGAAATGAAGACAAGATCTATGAATCGACTATGAAAAGAATAGCAGAACCATTGATCCACCGGAAAAGTTACGTAGACAGGTGTCGCAATCACATTTTTATAATTTTTTTCTTTCGGAAAGTGAAAATTAGTTGCCATTAGCGTTTAGCAAAGTTTAAAATTCTTACTATTCAGTTCTACGCTTGACCAGCAGATGGCAATGTTTTCTTCTCAATTTGCCAAGAAGCAGCAGAGATTTGCTTCGTGTTCATTGACTGATTACCCACAATGTGACTTCCCGCTGGCAACTAAACTTCTTTTGTTTTAAAAGCTGTGTATGTTTGGTGGAGCTTTGCGAGAGCTCTTCTAATAAGGAAAAGAAGATGCAAATTTCACAACAAGCCCAAAGTTCCCGCTAAGGAAGGGGTAGCAATGATGATATCAAAGCACCGTGTGCAACGTAGTCGTCTTTCATATTATATGTCAAACATTTTACCAAAGGTAATAAAAATCATTTATCAAAACATAGTGAATGTTCTTCTTATAGCCAACGGTCAAATTATGTCAGAAAGAATCAACTCCGACATCTATATTTTTCTGTTGTAAATCATTATATCAATCTATTCGCAGCTGTATTATAATTCTTTGTCTGTGCGGACGGGGCTCGAAAAAAGAGATAACATGTTTTTTTTCCTTTTCAAGGGAAAAAATGTGCCAAGGTTTCTCTTAACCATTAAACGCCTTAGTGATCAAAAGGAGTGCTGTTAAAGAACACTGGAAATTCTGGGATTCGAAGTGAGCAGCTGGGTATCCTGTGGTGCAAATTACTCTAAAGCGTAAAAGTTGTCACTACATTTTGAAATGGACTTCCCGTTCTTTTTATATAGACCTAAACTGGGATTCTGGATATTATTAAAGGCAAACATGCAGATTATCCAATACTAGACCTTTCAATCGAAAGTAATAAACCTATTCATTGATCTGTTTAATAAAGTATTTAACTAAAACAGCAGTAACATGAGCTTTCCAATCTCCAATGTTCTAGCAGAAATTGTTAAATTGTTATGTAGAGCATTGAGGAACGAGCTCCAAAACCTACAAACAAACGCTATATGACTGTGGACAACACCTTCAGTGCTCTACACAAAAACATAATCGACTCCTTTTGCATTATAATAACAGACAACCCAATGCAGACAGTTCACTAAGGGGATTGATGGAAATGCGAACGACGCATAGCGAAAGAGTACTCGTCCAGTTACCCTACAGCTCTACGTCTCACAAAGCAACAATTGTGCAAACTTAGGAGTCCCACTGGTTTTCGACTCACCAGGCAACAACTTGTTTTCGTCGGTTAGCGGCGAAAACAAGTACCTAAACAATTGTTTTTCAAAAGATCAAATCTGAAGGTAATACATACAAGATCGTTCAACCTGTAGCTAACAAAACGAAACTATCCCGAAGACTATTGCACGTTGCAATTTACGTGTTGCAACTTTTGGCCCGATTTGTCCACTCATCGGCAAAGGCATAATCAATAACAAAGAAGAATAACAAGACATGTCCATTGTATTGGTGTTTATGAATCAAGTTTAGCGAGAGTGAAATTAAAACTGACTGTTAGGACGATGATTTCTATTTAAGTGAAGAAACTAAAAACTTAAAATGTTCGAACCATGTGAACTTTTCTCGCGTCGAGCTCGCGATAAACTGAAATGATAAGGAAAACTAGTGGCGATTTCAATGCGACTTCTGTGCGATTTGTCGCTGCGAAGTCACAGTGGTTTCAAAGATATTGGAAACTATATACAACGTAGCCGCGATTATTGGGAAATTGCAACAAATATCCCACTAGTTTACACTTGCGAGTTTCTGAAGAAACCGTGGTGATGCGCTGGCGGGGCAGTAAATCACAAAAAGTTTGGGTTTATCAACGGTGAATTGGTCACCATAGAGAAATTCAAAAGCTGACTTTTCGAGCGTTAACTAACTGTCAGGGAGGATCCTTTTTGCATTCTTCAAAAAGAATAAAAGTTGATAAATTCAAATTTTTGCCCGTTAAAACCGTTTCGTTGAGAGTTTGACTAATGGTCGTCTTGTCGAAACATTTACACTGTTCGTACCTTCTTTTTATTGTTTTTATCGGCGAGGGACTTTTTTTCATGAAATCCATCACTTGTGCGTCGATGGACAAGGGAACCAGAAGTATCCAATCCACTATCGGCCATCATCCTAGATGAAACAGCATCGATGTTTTCCTGCTTTATTATTCCAAAGGTATATCAGTCATGTGACGTCAGGGGACAAACAGAGAGGAAAGATGACGAGAAAAAACAGAGAGGAAAAAAGTACGACAGGCGGGGAGGAAAAAAGCACGACACACAAAAACAAAACAAGCACGACAAACAAGGAGCAAAATAGGACTTACATGGAGAAAAGTAGTACAACAATAAGGGAAGATAAGGTTTAGGCTCTTGGGGAGGAGTGAAAAATGTACGCGTTTTTTGGTTTGTTTGTTTCCTATTGAAGAGGTACAAAATCTTGCAGTAAGTTGCTGTTAGCGATTCGTTGAGACGCATTGAGACGTGTTTGTTTTCTTTCTATCTTCCTTCCGTTCTTTCTCGTTTTGTTAAAGATAAATTTTACCGCTGTTTTTGTTTTCAGTCTTCAATAGTTTCTTCCTCTTCCTTCTGCGAGAATGTGATTTTCACGATCTTTTCGAGGCGCGCATGTGTTTGCGTTAATCAGTTTCCAACATGTTACAAGGAATTCTTGCCATGGCTGAGAAAAACAGAACAAAAAGGCAGGAACCAGAGACACATCTAAATTTATTGTAATCAGTTTAGAATGTTTTTACATTTTTAAGAGGTGAATATGCAACGACCCTGGTTTAACTATTTCACTGTGACATTACTCATATAAAACAGTTTAAAGGAAGATCATTTGATAAATAACACTGAAAACTCTACCTAAGTTACTTCATAAAAAAAAACAAACATGCACTTTACGTGATATTAAGATTCCTAAACATCCTCATTTTGTTTTTACCCTAAAAAATAAAACCTTTAGACAAGAAATTCAGTTTTCTAAATGTATGCATACTGTTTCTCTTGTCATAACTGTTTTTTAACACTGTCCTAAATCATTAATGTTTTCTCATTACATATAACATCATTTGCTAAACAAAATATATTATGAAAGATCTTAGGAGTTGACTAGGAAGCAATAACAGCGGAAATAAAACGATCAATTCACACAACTAACTTAATTAGAATTGTTAAAGTACTCAACGGTAAGCCAGTCAATGTAAGATGTATTCGTTTTACTTTAAATTCTATTTCAAATTTTCGGTTTCATATCAGATGTAAGACATGCACTGGGAAAACTGTAATATCCTGATCTCCCACTTGACCAGACGTATAACAATCGAAATTTTTCTCTTATTACATGTCGATGAAGTCCTCATTTTGCGAATTTACGCAAGTCAACATTTGCGAAATTAAACTAACCAAGGCTGGCGACAAATTGAAAATTCGCAGATTTTAACAGCCAACTGAAAAAGAATCGCAACAAAATTGTCTTAGTTTTGCAGTTTATCATACAATTCAACTAATACCATGTTTTTCAAGATTAAATCTTTCCTTGGAGTTAAAACTTTGGTGTCGAACTTCTAAATCACGAGTTAAATAACTCCACGTTTCTCTAGTCGATAAGGTTCTCGTTGATAAATAGAAGAACAATTTCCCATCCAAATTTTTAACCCTGTGAAAAACAAACGACTTTTGGCGGCGCCACTACGGTGGCATTCACTCTAGTGTTCGCGTTCTTATACCGGTACGAGATGAAACTTTATACCCCGTTTATGCAAGTCGTTCTCTTAGCAATACGAGTTTCATCTTGAAACTAGACGATTAAAAGTGAAAGAATACGAAATAAAAATAAACCAATAAACCGCGTTTACACGATATTAATTTCCTATCAGAATGAGAACTCTCGGCCCATGCACTGGTCACTCGTCTTTGTAAGTGAATACAGAGAGATTCATACTGGCATTATGTAACACCCCGTCACTTAGACTTGCTCCAAGTCGTTCAAAAAATTTTCCCCCCAACAAGAATCGTTAAGCGTGAATGGCTGCGAAATGAAACGTTCTGCAGAACCAGCCGCCATATTGGTTTTACAGCCCACGAATGTCCTCGAGGTTATAAGCCAGCGGACAGAGTATTGACCGACTTTGCCTACATTCACTCTGTGTCCTCTATGAAAACCTTGAAATAACTGCAGAGTGCCCTGCCACTTTGTAGCTATAGTTAAGTAACAAACGGGAAAAACTTTTTCTTGTCTGCCTATCATTCACGTATGCAGCCTTTTCAGAGGTATAGCTTCAAGGTGACGGGGTATTTTGTAGTTGTAACTTTAACAAGTGATTCTTAAAAACTAAAAGCCAGTCATGATCATTAAGTTGAAATAAAGAAAATCACAATGGTCATTTTCAATTCTCTCCTTAGTGTTTAAAAGTCTGATACTTTCTTAGACACTCTATCAATAAAATGCCACCTACATTGAGCCTGTAGCCTGTAGCCTGCCCGTCCACCATCCTGAGGGGTCTGGGAATGAAAGAGACAGATAATACACTCAGGAGCAAACAAGGACTTCACAAAGGTAGTCCACCAATGTAACGTTCAAATTGGAGCATTCCACGTTTTTGTTGTGGTAGTTTTAGTTATTTCAAGATTCACACTTTTTCTTTGGTTATTTAAAATCCTTAAGTTAACTTACAAACCTCATTAATATCTATCTGTCATAAAGTCCGGGGAGGGCTTCATAAAGTAGCAGGGAAGGGCGGGGCTAATGAATTGAATGAGGGATTTTACTCTTAAAAGGAGGGAATTATTTGCAGAAATACCTCCTTTCAGGGATTTATCTGTATAAATCCCTCATTTGAGGGGTTTATTCGGACATCCCTTCTTAGACCAACTGAATTACACTTGTAATTTCATCAATACTAACAAGACCACTCAAATTTTGGAAAAAATGCGGTTAAAATTGGAACACTACCACAAACAAATTGCTACGATTTGGCTGATTAAAATAATTCCAAAGGTGGACGTCACCGCACGTGAAACCAAGCGTGATCGCTACCAATATTTCAAAAGGCACGGCCTTTCTTAGACTCTGAAGAAGAAAGGTCGTGCCTTTTGAAATATTGGTTAAAATATACACTCAGTTTCCCTACCGTTGGATTAGCATTGCTATTTTTCTAATCGTATTTAGTTTCCCTATAGGCTGGTTTCCAAATGATTGCTGTGATCGCTGACGGTATGGCAAAAAGTTATTCAGTAGAACTTCGGTTATATCGAAAAAGTGATTTTTTGAATTACAAAAAAATCCACTGAATAACTTTCCTTCAAACGCTTCCATTTGAATTGGCACAGACAAAAAATCAGAATGGGTCACCGAGCAAAATTTCGAGATAAAAACAAATGTTTCGTGCACGTTCCATTTCCGGTTTGCGCGATTTTACGCGGCATTTTAACTTCCGGTATTTTGCGCGCGCGACTCATAATAGAAATTTGGAATCACTCAGCTGACGCGTGTATTCTAGCTATGTCGTGTGTAGGCTACGCGTGCGCGCTGCTAAAAAGCCTTTTTCCGCCCTGCTTTTGAGCCTCCTTAAGACACATGTGCAATATGCCTAAACCACAGTTGCTGGACAACTCCTACACAAGGAATAAGGGTTACATAACCTTCGCACTTAGTAAACAATATGTGCTAATTTCACGGTTTGACCATTTATAATGTGCAAACAGGAAGGGAAGATGTAAATCGTTGATATAAAGCAGAGAGAGAACAATAGGATTTGTCTGCTATTGACTCAAGAGACCTTACGATAACACTAATTGGCCAGCGTTTTTCCTCTTAAAAGAACAGGCTTTATATCATTAAATAAGTTAGATAAATACCTCGAACGTCGGCAGTTAATCCATATACAACCCCCAGGCCTACGTCCCTCAAGATTTATATGGCTTAATACTTCCGTTCTCGGTATTTATCTCTTACTTAATGCGTTGTAATATTATTTTTGCACAACAGTTTTGTTTTGTTTTCGTTTTGTTCTCAAAGATATTAGCTTTTTTAAGCTACTCTGTAAATTCGAGATTAAATAAAGTTTATGCATGAAGTATGTATGAAGGATTTACGACGAATGACCAAATCCCTTCGTGTAAACTACCCATTTTCGCGTCCCCGCGACAAGTCTCTCGTGTACCCACTACAGGGGCCTTATCCCTGCGACTACTTCCCAGGACCAAGTCTCTTCGTGTGAACTACCCTTTTTCGTATCCCTGCGGCAAGTCCCCTCTTGTTCACACTACGGGGGTATTGTCCCTGCCTCTAGTTCTCAGGACCAAGCCCTTTTTCGTATCCCCGCGACAAGTCATCTCGTGTTCACACTACGGGGGACTTGCCCCTGCGTCTAGTTCTCAGAACCAAACCCGAGACAAGTCCCCTCGTGTAAACACTACAGGGAACCTGTTCCTGTGAATAGTACCCAGAACTAGTCCCTTCATATAAGCCGTGCGTGTTCCGACCTTTAGGGGGGAAAAGCGACTGTTTTACACTGCATATGGGTGTCTGCTTGTAAAAGGGTCATGCAAGTGCTTTCGAGACTTTCTTACCTTCTTTGACAATTTCAATAATCTCATCTGGCTGGAAGCTCAACTCGTCCACGTCCGTTGCGTCGTAAGGATAAATCGTCTTGCACTGGGGGAGGGATGGAGTGGGTTTGGGTTTTAACTTGGGTTTTCCTGGTGCTTGCGGACGCTTTGTAAGCGACTTCTTCTTGGAGTTTATCCTCTGTATGCTAAAAGACAAAACAGAATGGTAAAAAATATTTGTGAAGTTACTGCAGATGTAGCCAATCAATGACCAAAGATATCAACATGACATCGAAGGGTTAACAGTCGATAAATTATGAGTACCACCAACAATCAATTACGGATCGAACACGAAAATTGTGGCCCATTGCTCATTGACGTTACTAATCACTCATTGATACCAATGATAATTTTTTTATTAGTATGTACCTCAAAAAAGAACAGGTTTCTCGAGCACTCCGATTTGGCAACTCAAACTCCGGATATCATTTACTATTGACCTACGAGCTAAGTAGTCGTCAACTGGGGCGAGTTTTTGCCCATTTATCAGGAGAAAATAACTTTGGGGGGGGGGGGTGGGGGCTGGCAATTCACTTGTGTAGTAGGAAGGGAAGAGCTTTCAGAAAGTGTCCGCTCACGAAATTAGTCAAAAAGTTCCTCTTGCTTACATGATTGTCAAGTGAGAATGAAATACATGCACTAGAACAAGCAATTTGTCGTGCTTGCTGCTTTCGTGTCGCTTGCCTTCTGTTATTTTTACTAACCTCGTAGTGTGTGAATTATTCGATTCAACCGTTATTTCAATTAAATAAATAAACGCCATAATCTTACACGGAAAAAAATTCCAAGCCCCTAACTGTAATCGAACTCATGATCTTCCAGATACCGGCTCTACCCCTGAGCTATAGGAGATCCGCGATGAGCGAGGTCATACAAGTGGGGTTATATTGTGTAGTTTGTACCTTCCTGGTGCGGTCCTATGACATATAAACAAACTTACTAGCCACGCCTCCCCTGGGGGAGGGATTTTTTCAAAGTCGTATACGGGGAGGCTCCACCCGGAGGTTCAAACCCTTACCCTTTAAAATACTAATTTTTACCAAGATGGTAACCCTGTCTTATACCTCAGAATTACACCCCTTTCTCATACCTCAAGGATAAGGCAAAACAATAGAATTGCCTATAATCGCCACATTTTTCCCGGGCTTTCAGTCGTTCTGGTTCAGTTGCTCAAAGGGTGCAAGCTTAATATGTGTTTTGCGTTGTCATTTCTGCCAAAATGTGGCACCCTTTCGTAGAGTAAAATGACAATTTTTCCTACCCTTTGGCACCCCTTTCGGGCGGAGCCTCCTCGTGTAGCCCACAATAGGGAGTACCACCCCCTCCCCCGGCACGGGCCTCCAACAGCTCAGTGGTAAAGCGTTCCAGCCGGTATCTGGAAGTTTGTTATGTATATTTGTATGCCTGTGCCATACACCAAACAAACAAGGGGGTTAATTTCTAAAGAAACTGTGGTGCTGCGTCGGTGGGGAAGTGAAACACAAAACTTTGTTTTTATTAACTGAATTTACAAGGCAAATTGGCCACCGTAAAGAAATTGAAACCTGAAGTTTCGGTTAGCCCTTTGTCAGGGCGAATCATGGAATTGTGGGTTGCACTTGGTTTACATGGCGAACGGTAGAGCCACGGTATTGGTAGGGACATGACAACGTAAAAAAAAAAAGGAATGTTTTTATCCACTGTTGTTTTTTACATTGCCATGCTCCTACTAATGGCGTAGCTCCACTGTTCTCCATATAAACCCCAAGTTCAACCCACGATTCCTTGATTCGCTCTGAAGAAAGGCTAACACTCGAAACGTCAACTTTCAATTTCTTTACGGTGGACAATTTACCATATACTCTCAGCTGTGAATTCAACGTTTTGTGCCACACAACAGTTATGTAATTTCACCGTGAATATTTAGTCCCCCAGTCACTTGATTATGACATCAGCAGAGCTATTCACATTATGACGTGAAAGGACACAAAGGCTTAAAGAAATGTGCACATCGAAGTGCTATGGAAAACAAATTTTTCCGATGACTACATGAAAAGCAGTCACATTTTGTATAACTCTTTCACAATTGTGCTACACCGGAAGCTGCTCACAGTTAAGCTCACTTAACAACAACTGAGACATACATAGGATACGCTGACACAAAGTGCACGGTGCTTTACGGAAAACTGGAAAGGATTCTTTTCGGTGCCTCCTTCCTACCTAATTTCGCTTTCGCGATTTTAGCAAGACAATATTTCGCAAGGTTTTAATTTCGTGAACAAAATTTGCTTTCATAAGACTTTACGAAGGGAATGAATTATCAACATATACCGTACAAAGGGGTTATTTCAAACAGGAACTTTTACATACACTAAAGACATATCTATTCCTGATCAGTCATTCGGTCGTCCGATAATTTTTTTGCAGATCTACACATCATTCAGATCCACAAAAGCATCTTCTGAGGGAAGTTCCGTTATACGTTGGTACCAACTTGTTAATAGCATTTATTGATTCATGTGTTTTATTATGTAAATTTATAATGAGGGTTTCATTTCCTTTCCACATCATCGATAAAACCATTAAACAAATTTTAAAGAAACTAAATCAACTTCCATTAGCAATAACGATGGTCCTTCAAATGCCACCCGCTATTTTAAGCTTCCTTTTATAGGCAATTTTTCAAACATCACCCAGATAAAAAAAAAACAACTTTCCAAGCGTTTTTGCAATGACTTAGAAATTAAATGAGTTTTCTCCTCGTATAAAATTAAGAATTTTTTTCAGTTTTAAGGATCCTGTTCCTACCGCTCTTAAGTCCTTCGTTGTTTATCCATTTTCTTGCGCGGGATGTAACTCCCGTTATATTGGTGGGACCTCTCGCCATTTCTCAACAAGGATTAAAGAGCACACTTTAACTGATAAAAATTCTCATATTTTTAAACACCTAAACAGTTCTCCTAATTGTAAAAACCTGCACACATCTGATTGTTTTAAAATTTTAGATTCTGCTAAAACCGTTTATAGTGTAAAACTAAAGGGAGCATTTTACATCAAAAGGCTGAAACCCGATTTAAACACACAAATTCGACATTTCAACACCATTTTATTTTAGTCTTTGTCCTTTCCGGTGTCACACAGTGCCAGACACTTAGTAACGGTATTTGTATCAGACAGTACCAGGCAGACCAAGCACCTTGTTTTGCAACGGTATTGGTATCATTCTGTACCAGATACGTTGTAACGGTTTTCGTATAATCTATTGTTGTCATTAGTTTAGCATGTTCTCAATGTTACCTATAAATATAGCGCTATTTTTATTGTTTTCATTAATATGAAGATGGCATGCCGAAACATGTCTTTTAAAGGTTGTCTCGCGTTTTTTAAATTTATGATTGTTCTGTTGCTAACTAGCAGATATTCAAACCAGTTATTTTTTGAAAACTTAAATCTAAGTTTAATATTCCAGCAGCCAAGTTATGTCATAGATATGCACCTTCGTAATTTTTTGGAGCTTTACAGTGAAAGACAGCAGCCGTTTGACTGTTTAGGATCGACGACTTAGGTTTAAGTAGTTATGGTAAAAAAATCAGATTTTACAGTCTTGTTGTCAGTAGTTTCATAACACGTAATTGTTAGCTCACCTATTAGATTGTTGGTAACATGCATCTCGGTCGGTTGAATTATTACTGCCTTCCTCAGTACCGTTCCACTGTCTCCAGTTTACATAATCATAAGGATCATTATTCTCATCCGTGTCGTCAACGTCGTCGTCACTGTTGCCATATCTGTGGTACCCATTTTTCTGCGGAACTTCACTGTAACCTTCAGGGACACTGTGTTTTGGTGGTATGTACCATTTTCCTGGGTTGCCACAGTATTGTACTGGGGATTATGCTGATAAGAAGCATGACCGTATACACCATTCTGTTGGGTTGCTGCTGTACTGTAAGGAGGCCTCTACTGGGCTACTTATGAAGGGCGGTAATTACCATTCTGCTGGTTTGACCAGTGACTGTATGTACCATTTTGTAGAGCTGCTGTGGTACTGTATGGGGGATTTAGCTAGGTTGTTGCATGTCTACGTGTACCATGTGGTAGCGTGGCCGTATGCTGGCTTCCTGCACTGTTGTTGCGTGGAGGGTTCTGCCGTGATGCAGCCTGGCTGTGCATGCCAGTCTGTTGGGTTGCTGCAGTACTGTATGGGGGATTCTGCTGGGTTGCTGCTTTGCTGTATGGGGACCTTTGTTGGGCTGCCGACTACTGTATGGAGAATTCTGCTGTAATACAGCCTGGCCGTGAATGGCGGTCTGTTGGGTTGCCGCAGTACTTTACGTGGGATTGACTGTTGGCTTGGTGCAGTACTATAATAGGAATTGTGATAAATTCCTGATGTTCTGTATGCAACATTCTTCCCGGTTGTGGAGGACATTCGCGCAACCTAAGGACAGAATACATTCAATACAGAAGCACCTATTAATCTGATTATTTGTCATTCAACTTCACTTATCGTTGTCAGTAAATGATGATTTTAGTGGATGTGGGCTCCAACTCGGAAATGCTGGTGGGTTAGCTCAAAACTATGTTCGCTGGAAGTCTTTTTGTTGATTACCTACGCTCCGGAAGGAGCTAGGGGCTTTAGTAACTCACATAGTATTGTATGGATAACGCACGAAACGAGCACAAAAATGACACGCAATCTCTTTAAATAGTTATTTGTGCAGTAAAGAAATCTTTTTGACTGTCACATTACAGTGAAAAACTGGTTTGCTACGGTGTGGCGTTCCGTATTAATTGTTCGCGTCCTTTACGTTAAGTACCATGTTTCCACTTATAGTGTAATCGCTTGTTTCGCTCTGACGAAAAGCTAACCGCCTCGAAATGTCGGCTTTTGAATCTCTTAACCGGTGGCAAACTAACCTTATAGAGCGGTTTCAAATGTGTCGTAAACCCAATCACAACAGAAACAAATCTCAAAATGAACGAATCAGAAATTGAAGTAACGAGTGGTTTTGGTTTTACTTCCGACTGGTTGAGAAAGTGCTGCAAGCTTTTTTGACCACAAACACAGCATTACTTTCGAGACTCATCTGAAAACTGTTCTACCAACTGGGTTGATATGAGGCGCCTCATTCCCCTACTGACGCACCACCACAGTTTCTTAACAAACTAATCCATTTACCGTGGAATAAGATGTTTATCATTATTTTTTTGTGAGCTGTATTCGGCAGTAATTTTCTGTTTCGTTTTAAGGCGCTTCCCTACTGGAGACAGGGGATGTCTTAGCTCATGCTCTTCACTGGCATTTTATTTTGATTCGTTCGAACCCTGTGAGAGCGTTTCAATACTCTTTCCAAGGATGGTGGAACTGTTTGAGACCATCTTTGAAAGATCTATTGGCAGCTAGAATATGTCTCGAACCGTCGGTAATTGACCGTTGTGAAACTATACAATACAAAGGGAAGGTTAACAGTTTACATTTTTAAATTGAGATTGTAAATATAATATTTATCACAGATCGTATCTTGTTCCTTTGTGTTTTTACGGTGTGGGACCCTTTTTTCTTCTGGAAGAGTCTTCAATGGTGTTTACTTCTTTAGAAAGGAAAAGTCTTCTGTTTGTTTTCCCATTGTCGTTTCCTGATCCTATTTTTCGTGCTATTTTTAATGCGGAAGAATCGCAAGAGCCTTTTAGACTCCGCCATATTGCATAACAGAGCCCTGTTTGCTACTGGCATGAAACAATAGAGTGGGCTGTTCATTTTGTTGCATAGCCGGGGGAAGGGGTACTCTGTAAATTTTAGCGGACCGCAGGCTAATTCCTCCCCTATGCCAGACTCATTGAGTTTCAATCCCTAGTTTCCCCATAAATGATGCCCTATTCTAGACCAAAACTCTCTGATTTCTATACCCTATCCCACACTAAACTGGCTGAAAACCTTACCTTTTATTTCAGTTTTTTCGTCCAGTGTGTCTCTTTTTCTATCTGTTAACATGATTCTTTCAATCCAAAAATATAACAGATCAAAGAGTTAACTTCTCTGCAGATTTGACGATGGAGACCGTAGCGGCAGAAGTATCGTATCGTGGTTTCCTGATCCTATCTTGCGCGCAATTTTTGCTGTGGCAGAATCGCAAGAGGTTTTTAGACTCCGCCATATTGCATAACACAGTTGCATAGCCGAGGGAAGGGGTACTCTGTAAATTTTTAGCCCCTGCCACGCAGGCTAATTACTACCCTATCCCAGACTCATTGAGTTTCAATCCCTTGTTTCCCCATAAATGGTACCCTATTCTACACCACAACTCTCTGATTTTTATACCCTATCCCACACTAAACTGGTTGAAAACCTTAACTTTTATTTCAGTTTTTTCGTCCAGTGTGTCTTTCTTTCTATCTGTTAACATGATTCTTTCAATCCAAAAATATAACAGATCAAAGAGTTAACTTCTCTGCAGATTTGACGATGGAGACCGTAGCGGCAGAAGTATCTAAAATTAAATTAATAAAAATTATAGTTATTTTCCCCTTGTTGCCTCTTCATTTGTCCGCATTTCACACGCAATTTATATGGCATTGTGTATTGAGTTGTGGTTGGCTTAAAGGGACGTGATAGTAGATTTGTAACGGACTGCGTGTGCTTTCTAACCTTGATTTTATTGTCTCTTGGTCCGTCCTGACTGGTTTTACTTTAACTTAATTTTGTCGCTTTGCCACCCCGGTACTATCCAGTACCGAGGGCGACAAAATTGGAAAATTCCATGTGCAAATGCAGCGAAATTGACTCAGAAGTAGTCGGACAAATGAAGTGAAGATGAATACGTCTTCAAACCGTTCTAGATATTCCGCCGCTATGTTCTCCACCTTGGAATCTGTAAAAGCCCCTTTCGCCTGGGCTACCTGTGACTGAACAAGAATGACTCAATCATGAACAAGCATGCCAACCAGCATGATTGATGATGAGTTGCTTCCGGTATTCGCTCAGTTAGATAGCTAGAGCTATCGTGACCAAAACAAGGCTTTAAAACCAGCATTTGGTTACTGATTTCAAAAAAACTCCTTGTCATTTATGGCTCATTGCAGCCCGAATAAGATGGCTTGCGAAAACGTGAACGAATTTTTCGCTTGTCCGGTTGTTTACGTCAAAAGGAAAAACCCCCAACTGGGTGTTACCCCAGGCTAAAGAACACAGACTCTGGGAATGAGTCAGTCTGTAACCGAGTCCATAACTTCCGTATAGCAATGGCTCCCGAGTTTGCTGAGAAATTAAAAGCTCTAAACTCTATATGTGAATCTGAAGAAGACATCGCCTTCTCGTCGAGTGTGCTGAGGAACTGGCTGGAAGGTCAAGCTGTAAGTCCTGTCGTTTTGTGGAAAGATCAGTATGGTTACTGGTGCTGGAATTGATCTAGTATGCAATAGAGTGTGTCCTCAGTATTTCAATACGGGTTTCATGTGTGGCCGGGTGATTGTCAACGATTGCATGTTTGTTAACATTTTTTGGAATGTTCCTGCGATGGTAAATGTCGCCGTTCTCACGACTTCTTTGACAAATTTAACGGAGAAAGGACAAAACGTTTTGGACTCGACAACTTTCCAAATAAACTTATCAGACGGATTGTTTGTTACAGTTTCCCTCAAGTTTGTCTTTTGTATTTGAAAAGCAAATGCACGAGTGATGACTGCCCGTAACTTCATATCTGTGCCCGTGTGGTGGGACAAAAAAGTTGTGATTGTCCTCTGTTGCATAACAACGTTGATCTAAGTTCACATAACAAGAAGATTCTGGAAAGACATGGCCTATTTTTGGAACATTCAAAAGGGATCACTGATTTTGCACTTTGGAATATATTGGTTCCAGTTGAGCAGAAACATTTTAAAGCAAAGAAAGACTCATTTGAAGCAATTACACACAAAATGCCCTCTTCGAGCAAAAGTTTCCTTTACGTAAGACGAAGTCGAGCATCTATTTACTTCCGACTTGCTCTGAGTTAGTGAGTGAACCAGACAGAGGCGTAAAATTTGTGAAGCACCAAAAGAGAAAACAGATGTATCCAACGACGGGCAGCCCTTCGGCTACGCAAGATCCTAAGAGCATTCCTCAATTAGCCAGTAAAGCGGATGTACCCAGGTATCCCAATTCACACTCTGTTGACAAAGGAAACGAGGAAATTGAGCCAAACCAGCAGGAGGAAAAAGTACCTCTAAATACTTCAGAAAGCAGTTTAACTCCACAAGCTTCCAAAAGCATTCCTAAGATACCCAGAAAAGAAGCAGCTGTGGAAAATCAAAAAAAAAGATAAGATACCTCCAAGAACCTCAGACAGTAGCACTTCACAAGTTGCCAAAAGCATTCCTGGGGTAGTGAGTGTGACAGATGACATACTGAGCCATCTCAAATCACCACATTCCCTTGATATAAGAAGAGAAGGTGTTGAAGGAAACCAGAACAAAGAAAAGATTCAACCAAGCAAGATAGGCTCCAGGATTGCACTACAAGGGCCCAAACGCGTTCCTAAGATGAACCCAGAGTTACACAGTAGCCATAACCTACTATCCATTGACAATGAAAGAGAAGCAGTTGAGGGTCGCCAGAAGAAGAAAAAGAAGCCTCCTAACAGTTTAGAGAGCAGTTTAACTTCACACGATTCTCAGGCTACCCCTGAAAGACTCGAGATACAGAGTGGGAGAGACGTTTTCAGCCATCCTAATTCATATTCCATTGAAAACGGACGAGCAACAGTTAAGGGAAACCAGAAAATAGAAACGACTCCTTCAAGCTGCTCAAATAGCAGTTTTACTTTACAAGTTTCCAAAAGGATCCCTGGAATACCCAGTGTAACAGATGATGTCCCTGCCCTTGCCAATCCACATTCTGCTGAGGGACAGCAGAAGAACGACAAAACACCTCCAAGTTCGCCAGGCAGCAGTTTAACTCCACGTGTTTCCAAAGACATTCCTAGAATAACCGGTGTAACAGTTGATGTGCGCAGCCATCCCCATCCATATTCCATTAACAAAGGAGAAGAAGCTGATGAACCGAACCAGAAGAATAAAACGATACCTCTAAGCTCCTCAGAAAGAAGTTCAACTTCACAAGGTTCCAAAAGTATTCCCGAGATACGCGATGTAACAGATAATGTCCTCACCTATCCCAACCCAAATTCCGTTGAAAAAGAAAAAGAAACAGCTGAGGGACTGCAAGAGAATGAGAATAAATGTCCCACCTCTTCAGCCAGCAGTTTAAATTTGCCACAAGTTTCCGAAGGCATTCCTGGAATAACCGGTGTAGCAGTTGGTGTATCCGGTCCCAATCCACATTCCATTATCAAAGAAAAAGAAGCTGTTAAACCAAACCAGAAGAACCAAAAGATACCCGTTAGCTATTGGGAGAGCAGGTTATCTTCACAGGTTTCCAAAAGTATTCTCAGAATGCCCGGTGTAACAGTTGCTGGACGCAGCCATCGCAATCCACATTCCATTGGCAAAGGAAAAGCAGCTGTAAATCCAAATCAGAAGAACGAGAAGATACCTCCAAGCTCCTCAGACAGCACTTTAACTTCACAAGTTTTTAAAAGTGTTCCTGAGATACCCGGTAATGTCTCCAGCTATCCCAACCCATATTCCGTTGACAAAGGAAAAGAAGAAGGTGAGGAACAGCAAAAAAATGACAAGACACCTCCAAGCTCCTCAGACAGCAGTTTAACTTTCCAAGTTTCAAAAACCATTCCTGGGACACTCCCTGTAACAGTCGGTGTACCCTGCCATCCCAATCCACTTTTTATTAACAAAGGAAAAGATGCCGTTAAACCAAACCAGACGAACGAGAAGACACACCCAAGCTCATTAGACAGCAGTGTAACTTCACAGGTTTCCAAAAATATTACTGGAATGCCTGATGTAACATGTGATGGACCCAGCCATACCAGTCCACTTTCCATCAACAAAAGGAAAGGAGCTTTTGAACTAAACGAGAAGAATGAAAAGATGCCTCCAGGCTCTTCAGACAGCAGTTTAGCTTCACAACTTTCTCAAAGTGTCCCCAGTAATCCCAGTTTGCATTCCATTGACAAGAAAAAAGCAGAAGCAGAGGGACAGCAAGAAAACGAAAAGACGCCTCCAGGCTCTTCAGACAGCGGTTTTAATTCACCTGTTTCCAAAGACATTCCTGGAATAACTGGTGTAACAGTTGGTGTACCCAGCCATCCCGATCCACATTCTATTAGGAAAGAAAGAGGAGCTGTTGAACCAAACCAGAAGTACGAGAAGAAACCTCCAAGAGCTTTATACAGCAGTTTTACTTCACAAATTTCCAATAGTGTTTCCGAAAGACTCAGTGAAGATGACATAATTAGCCACCCAAATCCCTCATCAAGTGATAAAGGAACGCAAGATTTACCTCAAGGACCTAAAAAAGGGGAGTCACCATTGAAGGTGTCAGACATCAAGGAAACCGAAGAACACAATAGGTAGGTCAAAACAGATTGAGATTCGGCTAGATTTTTCAGTTGTTTAATTAACAATAGTTCATGTTTCTAGAGGTTGTGCATCCTTGGGTCCGCATTGTTACACCCCTGATTAGTTTAAACAAGAATTGAAAAAGAAAGAATAAGTGCAGATTGCTTTTCTTTATATTCGTTTTTCATTTGCTGTTGTATTCTTTTATGTCGCCTCAGTTGCTACTAGCTTTTATCCTATTTGATGCTTGAAAGTCGCTATTGTGAAACCAATTGCTTTAAGGGGATTCATAGGTATATCCTAATTGATCTCTTTTTTTTGCTTTAAGGAACATTGACAAAGCTGAAAAATTACCTGCTAACTGGTGTCCTATGGCCCCTAAGGAACAATATAAACGTGTAGAGCTCGATCCAAATTCCACTGAATTCAGAGACGTGGAGACGTTATTCAGAAAAACGATGGAGACAGACGTCTCTATTATTGCAACAATAGAGCGAGTACAGAACCCGTTCCTGTGGGAAAAGTATTGCAGGTAAATACGCTTACTTTATGTTCACCTCATGCCGGAGTTCAACCGGGGAACGTTCACGATCAAACGTGTCTCGTAACAAAATTTCGACGCAAGTTGTTTGATTCAGTAAAACATAGCTAGTGTAACGAACCATGAAACGGACATTTCCCGGATTTCCTCTGTCGCCGTTATTGTTATAAAAAAGTAGAACCAACTTATGCTTGTCGCAACATTGTCGGCAACGGAGGAAATGTAGGGTATGTCTGTTGCAGGGCATGTTGAGTATAGGCATTTTTTACTTCAACTTATTATCTTTCTAAATGCTTTTCTGTTTAAGTTGAAACCAGTCACGTCTCCGGAACTTACTATTACTTATTGTTAACTGGTAAAAAAGGAGTCTCTAGGAGCAAGATTTTTGTGCTAAATGAGGCCTGTTCCAAACGTCGTGCAACCCTTCATTCATAAAATGGTATCGTGTTTAAAAAAGTTCCTTATACCTTATTTTCTCGTCATTTTCTCTACTAGCTCACTCCATACTTTGAAAATGTAATAAACAAGAACAAACATATATGTTACGATTCTCACTTTTAAAATAATAGCTTTTAGTGTTCATTAAATGCGCACCAAAACCGGCGCCAAACTAAGGCTTTCATCGGTGTCTATGTGGCTTTTATTTTGTGTTCGTGAAATCTTCCCAAGTTATATACTAAATGTGATATTTGTGGTCATAAGATGCTTTTAGGGGGTAAGTCCCAAAGCGTTAGGGTTACAATGGCATGCAGGTTCTTCGCTTCTTGTAATTTTGCACTTTTTGCATCTGCATAAAAATTGGTCTCAGGAGTTTCTTGCTGATCAAGCCGCTAATTACAGCAAAACGTTCATAATCTCTGCCAAATTTTGCGGAAATGCACCAGAGGAAATTCGAAAATCTGGAGGAAAAATTCCAATTTTTCCCGACAACCCTACGGCACAGAATAGAAATTCGCGAAATGGTTATTTGTGCTTGCCTGACGTTCAAGACAAGCGGAATTCTTTACTAGACATTTGACGCGAAACTCATTATCTTTGAACGGTTTTTTCGAAAAGCAATATTCTGGCTTGAGAAAATGTCAGTAATAAGTGTTCTCTTTGAAATACTTGACGATTGGTGCTCTAGGCTAAAATGAAAAACCTGAGAAGGCATCCTTGGAATCCGCGCTTAAAAGTACTTACAGTTGAAATATACAGTTCATCTCGATTTGCCTGGACAGGGCGCGCACGGAATATTAAAATGGGCAATGATGACGTAGAACGGTCAAGTAAATGCCCGAACGGAATAAATAGGCACTGATGACGTAGAAAACTTGCGGATGTAAGTTAATGAACAAATATGCACCCACAGGGGTGTCCACGCTATTACGAAGCAAAATCGGCGTGGATCCAGCCTCGTTCCCAGTCGTCCTCGGCGGAATATATAATGGTACGTCACCCATCGAGCTCAACGGGAAGATTCGCGTAGGACGGCCTTGCGCTATCGTGTTTGGTCTCTCGATAAGCGCGTGTAGGCCTGGGGACGAGGCTGGCGTCTTCCCTGTGGTCGTGGAGTTTCACAGAGTGGCCTTGTTGGCGTTTTGCTTCAGGCGCGGATGAAAGCCTCGCCTGAATATCTCGTGCGGGGTTTTACGTTTCACAAAATACTTTAAGTCGTTCATGTACTTTAAATATGTTATTTTCTAGGGTCAAAAGGTCCAAATCTTTAAGCTGTACACTTCAAAAAGCGAAAGACCGAGATGTGATGTCGGATGTGATCGTTTTTAAAAACCCTCCAGAACGTCTCACCGTTTGGCAATATCATTGCAATAATTGCATTTAAGGACAAATGAACTCAAAGAAGAGTTCTCGAAAGTCATTTACTTTCAACTTTTCAGATTAAGAATTTAATGAGCCTAACCCATTTCTAATCCGCCACGTTACGTGCAAATAGAACACGCATGTTGTGGAAAATTACGACAAAGCTACTTCAGTCTACCTTTGGCGAAAAAGTTTTGCAGCATTCAACAAGCTGCCACAGTTTGACGGGAACAGTCATCTTATGCGGTGAAATGATTTCATTTGAATAGAGCACATTCATTTCCGTAACAGAATTTTACGAAGGATGGTAACGATGAGAAACGAAGATTGTTTTATACAGGTAAAAACTGATCAAACCCAGTTGATTCTTTCCCAGCCTGCATTCCTTTGTCCTGTCAGTCTTTAGGGCGGTTTTGGTAACCGCGAATCACCGAGGTAAACGTGGGTTTCTCCTAGGTCAATCTGCCGCCACGGCGACAAACCGCGCCAAATGTACAAATAGTTTCGAGCACAACATTACCCATAACAACGATGGATTAACAAAACATAAAACGCAATCATTCATAATTTCATTTGTTCCACAGCAACAAAGAGATCTTAATAGTGACTAAATATGATTCTCAGAATGCCCAGTGAGGAGCAAGGGCAAACTTAGTGAAAAGTATTATTTGTTGTATGAAACACTGAACTAGACGGTTGATTGGAAATCGATACCTCAATAATGAGTGGAGATCGGGCCTACTAACAACATGTGTCTAGCCGGAGGAGGGGTCTACCATACAAAAGTTACGGGAGTGATCGTCGTAAGTTTTGAAAAGAAGCCCTAAGAGGTACCAGAACTCCGTTTTGTGGGCGTGGCCCACATACATTTTTACCCCTAATAGTAACCAACTCTAACACTATCTTTCAGTCATATTTTTCGGCTCAAAACCCCTAAAGGTACCGCCATAACTCTGGCGGTGGTAATTGTAGATTTTAGCACCCAAAGGGTTACCAAACCACGAATTTTAACCCCTTAAAAGGTACGATGATCATCCCCGTCACTTTTATATAGGAGCTCCTCCTGGGGTGTGTAGTTGAAAAGACGAACAAGTCTCGTATTCTGACTAAACATGTATCATTCTTATCGATTTCTTCAACTTAAAGGAAAAAAGAAAACATGGTGGACTCGGCAGTTCAGAAAACGGAGGAAAGCCCACTGAATGCGGCAAATGAAAAACAGTTGTTCCACGGAACCAGCCCAGATGTTGTTGATGCCATTTGCAAACAGAACTTCGATTGGCGTAAGTCTGGTAAAAATGCCACCAAGTACGGAGATGGAAGTTATTTTGCAGATAATGCCCGTTTTAGTTCACAATACGCAAAAATGGATGAGGAATGTTATTATTTCATCTTCTTGGCGAAAGTGTTAGTTGGTTCGTACACCGTAGGAAAACCTGATTATCGAAGACCACCACCTAGAGAGCCTTCAAATCCCGCCAGCGATCTGTATGACTCATGTGTGGATAGAATACACAATCCAACGATCTTCGTTGTCTTTGATATCGATCAGTACTACCCAGAATATATTATCAAGTTTTTAAAACTGGACAGCAGCGTTGCCTCTCAAGCGAGTAGTACGAACACAGTCAAACAACCGCCCTCCTCAAATTCGAAGTTTCAAAAGCCAACCACGACGACTGGGAACCATCGAATAAAATCGACTAATATAGGGGTGTCCGGTCAGAGGTTAAAAGCTAACAAAGAATTGGCCTCTTCAGCCCCGAATCGTCAACAACAACCATCTAAAACGCCTGGAAATTGTCAAGCTAAGTCGGCCAAAACTGGGGCGTCCAGTCACAATTTAAGAAGTGTACCCTCCACGTCAACTCCAAATCTTCAACAGGCAATCAGTGCAGCTAAAAATCCTCGCAGACATTCAGTCGATTCAGGGATGCTCGGTCTTAGGTCTAAAAGAGGAAAAAGATTTAATGCTAAGCTTAAGAAAAGCAGGTGCCTGATACAGTAAGTTTATAAATGAATTTAACGTAGGATTCCGGGAAGATTGTCTAGTGTAATCGTCTGGATGAGCGTATTGCTAAGAAGTACTGTTAACGTTTTTGGTGACATTGGCTTATGTTTTGACATCCGGAACGTGTAATGATCAAAGGCTCTGGGTTCCCTGTGACACATTCGGGTTATCCGAGTACAACGTTGTTTTTAGTTGTTCATCTTATTGAATGATGGTCATTACAGACTTAAGTCATCTTCATAATCAAGTAGATGGTAGATCATCAGTTGATGGTCTTCATGTCTATGGCTGTTGTCCCTATTGGTCAGTTCAGCCATAAGATCATGGGCTTTAAATACTAGGAACAGTGAGAGTGTAAATAAAACTCAAAAATAGTGAGTGTGCTTCGAGACTCGAAACAGTGGATTTCGGTCCATCTATTATTAGTTAAATTGCCAGTTCAATTTAACATTTTAGGTCTGTTCTATTGATGTCATTGATAAGTAGTTTGTGTGGTGCATGCAACTATTTGCGTCGGCCCATTGGCGTTTGTTCTAAGTTAGTAAACCGGTCATTGTCGTCCCCAGAGCCCAAGGCGGAGACCAATAGGATCGCCGTTTCTGAGTACGAGAATACAAACCAGTTTTCCTGCAGAAAATTGATGGCCATTCTTTCCGATTTTCAAGAAAAAGCGAAGTCAATAAGGTGGACAAATCTCCTCAGTGTACTCCTTTGTGCAAAAACATACGAATAAGACTTGCCGCTCGTTGATTTGGCGGGAAGATGCAAAGACTTTTTCTGCCCAGCCAGGAGCAAGTCTGATACCCATCGAGACCTTAGAAAATCCTTAATGGCTGGATTTTATTCCTGATTTCTCTACGTAGACTTTTTTCCTTTCCGTTTTGATTTACCATCACCCTGACTATCTACCTCTTGCTCCCCGGGAATGACACCAGACAAACTACAATACGCCTGATTAATGAGCATTTTTTTTTTGTAAGTTCGAATGATTGTTGTCTCTTGACTTTGCCGTTTATAAACAAAAGCGAGAGAAGGAGAAAGGGGAGGTTGTCCTTAAAGGTAAATCGTTCAATCTAAAAAATAGATTCCGAAAACGGTGGCATTGCCACAGGAGTGGTTTCTCCGTAATTTCCTCTGTTCTAGTATAAAAAAACTAGAGAGAATATTGACATTACACGAATTTCTAGGAAATTGTTGAGAATCAGGGGACACAGAAATTCAAGCAGGCGCCACTGTTAATGAAAGCCCTTTTGTACAAATTTTTCAAAGGAAATATTAAGTGAGAGATGTTGGTGCTATGGTCTGGTGCATGGATTTCCAGTACCATGGTCTGGTACATGAAAGAAGCTCCCAGAAGTGATCATGAAGGGAATGCTCGCCGCATCTTTGAAGGGTTTAAAATTACTGCTTTTGACCGCCCTTGCATGAGCAAAAAAAGTTACTTCTAGTCAAAACTGGTACTCCTTGGAGAAACTGTCTGGCCTCGCCCTCAAAGCAAGATTCTGGTATCTTTTGGGGGCCGACCAGCACGCAACAACGTTACACGGGATGAATTTTTTCCACAGGTTGTTGTGAATTGGCCACTAGCTGTGTATAATGACTTTTCCAACGATTTGTTAGCTTTATTACGTAAAGACCCAGAGTTGGCGAAGACGGTAGAAATTTAATATTTAACGTTTCATAAGAATTTTTTTTACGGTTCGTCATTTATTAAGACTGTACGACGCTGTATAAATATTCTAGAGCAACACACAAATAAAGAAGGGTAACTGCACCGTTTTAGATGCTGAATTGTCAAATCGACTTGTTATTTGCTGATTGATTAGATTAGCTTTTAAGCTAATTGGTGAACCAATGTTTTAAAGCATTTGTATTAACCTTTCAATAAACTCTTTTTGTCTTTTTTGCTTTATAGTGTTATTTATTGATGTCCTGCTAGAAACACGAAAACATGTTGTACTCCATGACTGATAACACCCGGGTGCGAGGTTCGGAGAGTTTAGTACAGTAGTAGTATCCAATATGTAAGTTTCCACGCCGTATGTAATTTTTGTTGCAAAACTTTTTCCAAGATGTTATTAAATAAATTCAGATTTTTCTTCTCGTAATCGAGTTGACAAAAGAATAGGTTAAACGAAAGACAGTGTCTAGAAACCTGGCAGCTGGGTACGAATATTTCAAGACTGAATACCTGGTAATCCGACATTTTCGAAGGATTTGGACGGAAAGGCTTATTCTAACGTTCTAAAAGTTTTCAATATTTGTTTAGAATTGCCAAGAGAGAGCATCTTGAAAAACCCGCTTATGCATTTCTATAACGACGCTTGACTTTGTGTTCAGTTGTGGGTGCTTGTGTTGGGTGGCCAAACGGTGAAAAACGTGCGCTTACTTGAGGACAAATTTTAGCTCCATCAAAGTAGATACAAGACATCGGAAGTGCACGCGAGTCCTCAGGCAAAACCTTGCGATGACTGGCGACTCCGTTTGGCCAGTGCTTTAATAAATTTGTAAACTACCTACAATACTCAACTTTCCTGCTAGAAGAAGCATTTTATGCCACCTGTGTCACACGAATTCTCCACTCATGGAATATGTGCTTATAGCGTGTTAAAATGGAGGCAATCAGAGCGCGCTCATACTCATGTCCAGGGGTTGGCTATATAATGAGAGCTAATAGTCTTTTAGTATAGAGCCAATCAGATCGCACGATCACTCATATCCAGTGACTGTCTATAGAATAACAGCTAATCGCCTGTTAGTAGAGAGCCAATCAGATCGTTCGCTTTCTCATATCCAGAGACTCTATACAATAACCGCTGTTAGCCCCTGCTCGCTCATTCGCGGGGACTGCCTCATATACTGATAGTGTCCTACACATAAGCATATGCAGTGTACCTACAAGTTTAGACTGCTTCTAACATTGGTTTTAGAAAAAAATTTCTTTAACTGCATCCGCACCTTCAATGCCTTTTCTTTAAAATTTCTTGGGTTGTATATTAGTATTGCAAATACGTGATTCTGATTGGCTGAAAAGTCGTTTCCTTTTTAAATCGCCCATAGAAAACGGTCGCACGTGCTTTTTCCTTAGAAATTCACAGTTCTCCTGTTTTTGTTTTGTAAATACGACCTTAATATCGCTGATTTAGCTTAAAATCATTTACATGTCTTTTAATTAAAACAAATAGACTACTTGTCGGCGTTTTTGTGAGCAACAGACAACTCAGGTACAGCTGGCTATTTTTAAATGTTAAATGGATCATACCGTGCAGAATCTAAGGGGCCATTTACAAGAGAGGGTACCACTAAGTAGTAAGGTTACCCTAGGTAGTAGAGTTTCCCTTTTCCTTTGTATTACGCAGTTTGCTTTCCATGCGAGGGAGGGTGCCCTGGGGGTACGGTCTCCCTACCTTGAAGATAGGAAAACTCTACACACGGTAGGGACAAGTTTTGTTTACACAAGCCCATGTAGAACCAAAAGGTAGGGCTAGCCCTAGGGGGTAGAGCTATGTTTTCGTCGTTCTCAGATTACCGCTGGCCACGCGTAAAAGGCGCCAAATTCGAGCATGACTTCAAAACTTTTTGAAACATTTTTTAAAACTTTTTTTTGCAAAACTCCATGATGAAGTCCACTTTAATTAGTCGGACGAAACGCGTAGGAGAATAAACAAGTTTTACAACTTAAGTTCGCACAGTGTTGCTCACTAGCTTTTACGAAAGTGTTTTAAAAAATGACGCTAACTCCTGACCCTGCTAACGAGGATGCCAGTACCATGTTTGAACTTTGCATGTAGAATGACGGTATCTTCCCTGTTCCCTTGGGGCATTCTCTTTCCATGTAAACGGGCCCTAACTTTAGAAACATTTATTATAAACAAAAGATCTCAGAAAACTCACACCTAGGTAAGATATTGTCTTACTTATAAACGGGTGTCAGTAAAACGGGGGTCCGGGGTCGGGGTCGGGGTCCATTGTTCTTTTGTTCCGTTTTCGGTTTTATGTTTTGGTTAGGGCAAGACAACAGAAAACGAAACAAAAGAACAATGGACCCCGACCCCGACCCCGACCCCGTGTTTTACTGACACCCCTTATAAACAGCGTAACTGTAACTTCTACCAGGCTAAAACTAATTCTGTCTAACACTAACTACTAAACACTCTTGGGTTGTTGAACGTTCTAGTTCAGAAAACCAATTGCAAGGCTGATCGGACAGCTAAGAAGGGTAATAATTTTATTGCCCAATATTTCGGTGAGACAAAACTCACCTTCATCAGGGGCTGTAAAAGCTAAGTAAAAATCGAATGAAACGGTTACAAGATTTGAAATGATTTCAAATCTTGTAACCGTTTCATTCGATTTTTACTTAGCTTTTACAGCCCCTGATGAAGGTGAGTTTTGTCTCACCAAAATATTGGGCAGTAAAATTATTACCCTTCTTAGCTGTCCGATCAGCCTTGCAATTGGTTTTTTTGTTTTATTCAACATTGCTGATCCTGATCTACACCAAGATCTGGCTTCACCTCGCTACTGTTTGTCCAAGTGGTCCTTGCATCGAGTTACCTGATTTAGTTCTAGTTCAGGGCCGACTGCGGGCATTTTCCAAAGAAAGACTCGCAACTTGTACCAGGAGCCATAATCGACGTAACTGGCGACGGAGACCGTATAGAGATACGGTAACCATTCTGCTATTAGTTTACTTTTCGACAAAAAAACTGCGCGGCATTACACGCCGGGAGATCACCACACACTGGGGGACCACTTTACAACCTTGAGCCGAGAGTTGTCGCACGAACAGTGGAAACCAGGGCAGAAATCCAGTGAAGGATCTGATCTCTCCTTTTGAGTTGACGCAAACTTTCACACCAGTTCAACAAGTCAAAGGGACTAATAGACTGGTTGTCTCACAGGCAGCCCAGACGCGTTGTAAGTGGAGTTCATTTAAAAATAGAAAAGGGTGAAAATATATGTAATAGCACGAAATAAATCTTTAATGCACGAAATAAATCTTGTTTACTTCTGCTTATTTTCAATGTAAAGAAGATCCTCGCAGTTGTTAACGCAACTTATGCAGTTGCGAAAAGAAAGCCTGAAAAAATCAGGCTTGCCGGGATTCGAACCCTGACCTCTGCGATACCGGTGCAGCGCTCTAACCAATTGAGCTAACAAGCCAACTGGGAGCTGGTCATTAAATTGGCTCGTAATATACCCGGGAAAGATGAAGATGAAATTATGAATATATGAAATTCATATATTTGAACTGCGGAATGAAGAAATCAATGTAAAGAAGATCCTCGCAGTTGTTAACGCAACTTATGCAGTTGCGAAAAGAAAGCCTGAAAAAATCAGGCTTGCCGGGACTCGAACCCTGACCTCTGCGATACCGGTGCAGCGCTCTAACCAATTGAGCTAACAAGCCAACTGGGAGCTGGTCATTAAATTTCATTAAATTTCATCTTCATCTTTCCCGGGTATATTACGAGCCAATTTAATGACCAGCTCCCAGTTGGCTTGTTAGCTCAATTGGTTAGAGCGCTGCACCGGTATCGCAGAGGTCAGGGTTCGAATCCCGGCAAGCCTGATTTTTTCAGGCTTTCTTTTCGCAACTGCATAAGTTGCGTTAACAACTGCGAGGATCTTCTTTACATTGATTTCTTCATTCCGCAGTTCAAATATATGAATTTCATATATTCATAATTTCATCTTCATCTTTCCCGGGTATATTACGAGCCAATTTAATGACCAGCTCCCAGTTGGCTTGTTAGCTCAATTGGTTAGAGCGCTGCACCGGTATCGCAGAGGTCAGGGTTCGAATCCCGGCAAGCCTGATTTTTTCAGGCTTTCTTTTCGCAACTGCATAAGTTGCGTTAACAACTGCGAGGATCTTCTTTACATTGATTTCTTCATTCCGCAGTTCAAATATATGAATTTCATATATTCATAATTTCATCTGCTTATTTTGTCCGGTTAATCTTGCAGCGCTCTCCTAAATTACGCAATCGCTTGTTAGCGTCGCTGCTTATATAACCCGTTCAGTCTAATGCCCCATTCACACCAACAAAACGTGTTTTATTAAACCAGGTTTAACAAAATGAAATTCAGCAACAGAAAGCTTAATGACCAGTTTAAACAAAGAATTCAAGAGAACTTTTACTTGTTTTTTCATTTGCACTAAATTTGCAGTAGAAAAAAGTCAGCAAACAACTTTTATAAAGAAAACAATTTTAAACCTTGTTTAATTAAACAGCTTTTAAACGTGTTTAAGCTTTGGTGTGAATGGGGCATAAGGTTTGCAGAGATTTATTACAGACTAACCGGCGATAAAAGAATCGAGATATCTTGAAATAAATCGTACCTACCTTCAGCTCAATGTTCCCCTGTTCGTCCTGGCTGGTTTAAATGACATTTTGTGGCTTTTTTCAATCGGAGGTAGCTTCCACTAAAGAAGAATTAAGGGCTGGTGACCCGGCCAACGAACCATCTTCACGCGAAGCGCAATAAATTCCCGAATAATGGACGGATCCGCTCCAAATTGCGATCAGCTGAACCATGGATTACGTGGTTTTCTGTATAATGCGCGCTGGCCCTCAAAATCCATCGCAACAGCCCGAGAATCCCTCATTTATCTACCTAAACTTGACCTTTTCGCTTCGTCATGAACCGTGACTCCGACGGGTAGGCTACGCGATTTGAATACTCAAGCTCAGCGACCGCGTCCGCTCGACAAAATAGCACTGGCTACGGGAGGGACGGTACTATTACCACTGGAATCGAATGTGCTTTGGGAATGTCCCTCCCGTAGCCAGTGCTATTTTGTCGAGCGGACGCGGTCGTTGAGCTTGAGTATTCAAATCCCGTAGCCTACCCGTCGGAGTCACGGTTCATGACGAAGCGAAAAGGTCAAGTTTAGGTAGATAAATGAGGGATTCTCGGGCTGTTGCGATGGATTTTGAGAGCCAGCGCACAATATACAGAAAACCACGTAATCCATGGTTCAGCTGATCGCAATTTGGAGCGGATCCGTCCATTATTCGGGAATTTATTGCGCTTCGCGTGAAGATGGTTCGTTTGCCGGGTCACCAGCCTTATTCTTCTTTAGTGGAAGCTACCTCCGATTGAAAAAAGCCACAAAATGTCATTTAAACCAGCCAGGACGAACAGGGGAACATTGAGCTGAAGGTAGGCACGATTTATTTCAAGATATCTTGATTCTTTTATCACCGGTTAGTCTGTAGTAAATCTCTGCAAACCTTAGGCTTAACGGGTTATATAAGCGGCGACGCTAACAAGCGATTGCGTAATTTAGGAGAGCGCTGCAAGATTAACCGGAAATTAATTAAACAGGACAAAATAAGCAGAAGTAAACAAGATTTATTTCGTGAATTAAAGATTTATTTCGTGCTATTACATATATTTTCACCGTTTTCTATTTTTAAATGAACTCCACTTACAACGCGTCTGGGCTGCCTGTGATGCTATGTGACAAAAATGGTTAGTTCACAGGAAGCAAAGGACACGAAGGAACTTGGTTGTCGTGACGATTCGCAGGGATTGGTCCCTTTGTGATCTGTGTGTGCCAACATTAATGACCGGAAGCTTCATTTGTTTAGGCGTTGAAATTTTCGGATGTTAGTTTTGCCCGAAATTTTTCAGCAGTTTTGATCGAAACATCGCGTTCAAACATCTGAATTTTTATCTGTTTTTCGGTTCAGCGGTGTCTTCTAACAACTCACTTCTTACAGGTCACAAGCACAGGTCACTGTGTTGCTGATATATAAACAAACTGAACAGTGTCCCCTGGCATTCTGGGTAATGTTTCAGCCTGATTTAGGACTACGGGACACTGTTTAGATTGTTCGTATATCAGTAGCACAGGGAATGTACTTGTGAATTGTATAAACAAACTGAACAGTGTCCCCTGGCATTTTAGGTCATGTTTCAGCCTGATTTAAGACTATGGGACACTGTTTAGATTGTTCGTATATCAGTAGCACTGGGACGGTACTTGTGAATTGTATAAACAAACTGAACAGTGTCCCCTGGCATTCTGGGTAATGTTTCAGCCTGATTTAGGACTACTGGACACTGTTTAGCTTGTTTGGATATCAGTAGCACAGGGACTGTACTTGTGAATTGTATAAACAAACTGAACAGTGTCCCCTGGCATTCTGGATAATGTTTCAGCCTGATTTAGGACTACGGGACACTGCTCAGATTGTTCGTATATCAGTAGCACAGGGAATGTACTTGTGAATTGTATAAACAAACTGGACAGTGTCCCCTGGCATTCTGGGTAATGTTTCAGCCTGATTTAGGACTACGGGACTCTGTTTAGATTGTTCGTATATCAGTAGCACGGGGACTGTACTTGTGAATTGTATAAACAAACTGAACAGTGTCCCCTGGCATTCTGGGTAATGTTTCAGCCTGATTTAGGACTACGGGACACTGTTTAGATTGTTCGTATTTCAGTAGCACAGGTCACTGTGTTGCTGATATGTAAACAAACTGAACAGTGTCCCCTGGCATTCTGGGTAATGTTTCAGCCTGATTTAGGACTACGGGATACTGTTTAGATTGTTCGTATATCAGTAGCACAGGGACTGTACTTGTGAATTGTATAAACAAACTGAACAGTGTCCCCTGGCATTCTAGGTAATGTTTCAGCCTGATTTAGGACTACGGGATACTGTTTAGATTGTTCGTATTTCAGTAGCACAGGGACTGTACTTGTGAATTGTATAAACAAACTGAACAGTGTCCCCTGGCATTCTGGGTAATGTTTCAGCCTGATTTAGGACTACGGACACTGTTTAGATTGTTTGTGTATCAGTAGCACAGGGACTGTACTTGTGAATTGTATAAACAAACTGAACAGTGTCCCCTGGCATTCTGGGTAATGTTTCAGCCTGATTTAGGACTACGGGACACTGTTTAGATTGTTTGTATATCAGTAGCACAGGGAATGTACTTGTGAATTGTATAAACAAACTGAACAGTGTCCCCTGGCATTCTAGGTCATGTTTCAGCCTGATTTAGGACTACGGGATACTGTTTAGATTGTTCGTATTTCAGTAGCACAGGTCACTGTGTTGCTGATATATAAACAAACTGAACAGTGTCCCCTGGCATTCTGGGTAATGTTTCAGCCTGATTTAGGACTACGGGACACTGTTTAGATTGTTCGTATTTCAGTAGCACAGGTCACTGTGTTGCTGATATGTAAACAAACTGAACAGTGTCCCCTGGCATTCTGGGTAATGTTTCAGCCTGATTTAGGACTACGGGATACTGTTTAGATTGTTCGTATATCAGTAGCACAGGGACTGTACTTGTGAATTGTATAAACAAACTGAACAGTGTCGCCTGGCATTCTAGGTAATGTTTCAGCCTGATTTAGGACTACGGGACACTGTTTAGATTGTTCGTATATCAGTAGCACAGGGACTGTACTTGTGAATTGTATAAACAAACTGAACAGTGTCCCCTGGCATTTTAGGTCATGTTTCAGCCTGATTTAGGACTACGGGACACTGTTTAGATTGTTCGTATATCAGTAGCACAGGGACTGTACTTGTGACTTGTGAAACGTAACCAGTATTTCAGATATTGATTTTGTATGTTATGCAAGCAGTAATAGGAAAGGCTTTTTGCACAAACTTAAATTTTCAATAAATTTTGAGAAAATTCTAAAACAGTTTGTATGGTACAGATTTACAGTCTTAATGTTCGAGACTGGCTCGCACATGGAAATGTTTTCTTGAACTAAATCTCATTTAATTGCGGATAATTATTCATGATATATTATTCAATTTTATTTCTCAAATGTACCTTGCCACGAGTGGCAAGTATAGAAGTTACTACCACAACGTAGCGAAAGTAGCGACCGTAGCTATTTATAAGCCGATGGTTGCTAAATGCAAAACTAAAGAGGGTCGTCACTTTTGGAACTTGACGGCATTAAAAATACAAAGAACACACAGGTTGGTTGGAATTTGCTGAACCCGGCATAAGATGTACCGCAAGGGAAGTGGGGTGTTTTTCCCCGCGTCTCTGTCCTCTGGGTGTGAGTGAGTGATGGGAGGGGAGGGGGGAGGGGAGTGTAAGATGGCGACTGAGAAACCTGCAGCATGGTACAAGTTTCTTTCTAAGAGCAGTTTCAAACCGTAGTATATTTTAAGATATGTTTATTATTCCTGCAGTGAAGTTTTACCAAATCTTAAACACAACCTATTAAAATTGTCTACATTCTTACAGCAGGCACAAGGGATAAATACCTTTTCGAAATGATTAAAATAAGTTAAAGGTATACATCGGATTAATATTTTCCTGCTTTTGCCTTTTACCAAAAGTACCAAAACCTACAAAAAGGGTAAATATTTCTTTTAAAGCAGTCACAGTTATGATAAATATGATTGAAGCGAGTACGTAAGACTGTTGTTGCTTTTACCAAAATTGCAGATTAGTCTAGAAAAATTCTATATAACTAAAATCCCTTTTAAAGTAGACATAAATGATTAATATTTTTTCTATTGATAAATATGGATAAAATGAGTAATAGGGATGATTAGTTTCCCGCTTTTGCCTTTTACCAAAATTACAGAAACCTACGGAAAAAATATACATATTTCTTTGACAGCAGGCAGAAGTTATGACCGAAATCCTTCTTCAAAAATGATAAGTATACTGAAACGGATGTTTCAGACTGTTGCTGTTTTTGCCTTTTACCAAAATTACCAAACCCTAGAAAAACTCTACATATAATTATTTCTTTTAAAGCAGACATAACAGATATTAAATATTTTCCAAATGATAAACATGGATAAAATGCATGCAAGGGTAATAATAACTTTCCTGCTTTTACATTCAATCTACGAAAATTGCCGAAACCTACAAACATTCTACATATTTCTTGTATAGCAGGTACAAAAGGTTAAATATGATAAATATCAGTTAAATATTTTCGTTTGCGTGACCTAAGGAAGGCTGTGGTTACATTCCTTTGGTACTGGTCTCTCCTTTGAGCAACAATGGTATCTAATGCTGGAGTCAGTCACCTGGCAAAGAAAGGGGTAGAACCTTTAGGCAGTCGAACATACTTATGACTAACAAGCTTTTGAAAGCGATTCTTGTTTATCATGCCCTGAAGAAGGAAACATGTACCATGATTTGTTATAGAGACAGAAAAACGCCCAATTATTTATTTATTTATTTATTTATTCGTTTGTGGCTCAGAAAGAACGGCGAACATGCCCATTGCTTTCTATGGCAAAACGATTCCAACCTCTCTAGGTTTCATACCGCACTAAGATTATTAGGTCCTTATGTCTGGTCAAAATTAAAGAGCTAGCTGGCTATCCTAGAGAGAGGATTTAGAGAGGACTGTAGAATAATAGTTACTATAGTAACTGCGTGACCTATGCAGATGTAAATGATATTGTGCTCTTTCAGGCATTATAAACAGTATAAAACTTGTGTTTTCTTATTAGTTTTGGTAATATTTTGGTTTAGTTTTTAATAATTGCTATTTTAATGTTTCTCATTTAGTGTGCCCAATTAGCTGCAAGGCTAAATATGCAGACACTTAAAATATTTATTTTGTTTTAATTATTTTATTTTATTTTATCAGAACGGATTTCGAATTTCCACTTGATGCCCAGAAGCCTCAAATTGTCTGTGCCATTTTCATCGCCCTCTCTCCACTTTTTTTGTTCTTTGAAGAGTTGAGCAGGGGAAGGCTTGCATGAACCGCTGAGTAGCAAATGGCCCATTGTGCACCAATCAATTATAATTTCAATGTAACAACGAGTTTCCCTGATAACAAGGTGTTCAACCGAGCCTCGCTTTACGGACACCCGCGTAATAAGAGCATATCCTTGTTATGGACAGTTTTCTTGGTCCCGGCCTGTACATATTATTTGTCATTTCAAACCTTAACTCGCTTAGTTTTTAATTAATTTCATTTATACAGCTTGTATTGCGCAAATATCAACTAAGAGTACGGAAAGCTCGTTAATATGCACGTGTCAGTGAAAACCTGGTTTGTCTATAGACTCACTGGCTATTTGTTTGCTGTTGCACTCACAGGGGATCAGAAGCGTGTCTCCTTTTCAGGCTCTTCGTCATCGATGTCGTTGGTGGAGATTGTCGCCAATAACTCTGTTTGCGTCGCTTGGTGACACTTTCTTTCGTTGTACCCCACGTCGTGGCACATGGCTTCGCCTTGTTTACCCTGTTGACAAGTGTCGTCAATAGCCCCACTGTCTCTCAAGGCTTCGTGATAGGGGGATGTCTCATTCTCTCCATTTTGTAGCTGAGCCTCTTTATAATCTTCTTCCTGGTCTTCTGCTAGATTGTCATCATCTTGTTCTTCATCACCAAAAGTGACATCAACAACCCCCCTATCTTTCACGGCACCAACAACAGTTTGCATTTCAAACTGTCCTGTGTCCAGCTGAGTGTTAGTGATGTTCGTTCCAACCAAACCACTAATTTCCACCGGCAAATTGATGAGAGGAAGAAGCAAAGCCAGACAGCAAGAAAAGGACCAATGTGGATTTTTGCGCCATTCCTTGAGGTATCCGTATAAGTGCACTGCGTACTGAACTGAAAATAACATGAAGCAAAAAGCTGTGTGATCTATCAAAGAGCTCAGTGTAACACAGGATTCAGAGGAGTTGCATTTGATCGTATAAGTTCTCTTTGACCCTGTCTTTGACGTTTTCCTTGCGTACGAGAAATACATACCGCGGGCCAAATTACAGTAGGGGCCCGCCTCTTTCGGAAAGCGAAGAAAAATTGTTGCCTATCGGGTAACTGTTACGGCGCCAGGGGGGTCAGTGCTCGTTGACTGTATTTTAAACATAGCGGAAGCCGTACTAGGTGCTGTATGGATGGAAACAGAATTAAAACGGTTCAGATTCACAAACTTCCGTTTTAGAATTATTCTTTGTACAAAGCAAAGATATCTTGTATACAAGGTGAAATACTAAAAAAATGTAATTCGAAGAGTCTTGGACGATCGCAATCGAATAGAACTCCTCTGGACTCTGTGAGTGGAGCAAAAACGTCCCTTGAGATTTGTTTAGAATTTGAATAAATTTCATTTTTAATTTCAAAAAAAATTGACAGCGTTATGAAGGTCGGGTACACGAAAAAAAAAGCAGATATGAATTGTGCATGGTTGTGCCCGAAAACAAAGGTGTAAAAAAGCCTGGAAATGGATTATAAGCCAATGATTTTCACGCTACAAAGGATGCTTTAGATTTTTTCGGATGGAATTTGAGCGAATAGTCGCCAAAATAAGGCGTTTATAATTTATAGTGGTGGTTTTAATTTCCGAGAGACGCCTAGTCATCAATTAGTTCTTGAAATGGAAAATCATGCGCCTCAGCTTGACATAGCATTATCATCAAAAACATGCGCCACATTAGAACATGACCACGGTTTTTTTTTTGAAATTTTGGTCTTGGTGTGATTCCTGATTCTTTAAACACTAACTCTCACAACAGATTCACCTGACCCTTGTCATGACAAAAATCTATACTCTACCTTACTTCAACCTAGCAGGCGAAACGTGACAAAGTTGGCCAAAATAGTGAAATCTATGCTCAATTTTAGACCAGGTATAGAAAAGCCTCCGCCAAATGAGGACAAAAATTTAATAAGAGGAACTTCCATTGAATCTAGTGAAAATTTGAGTAGATTCCAGCTCTTCGAAAGTGCACGAGATTCGCCAAGAATGCACGATTCCAAGAGTGACGAACGACTCTCGTCAGCTCGATCTCACTCTCGTTAGCCCTGGGCTTAACAAAAATTTCATTTATTACGAAGGATAAAGTGTTTGGCTTACCACCAATTAGCCCAATCACCAGAGTGTTTGCTCCAATCACCAATATGTTGAATATAATTGCGTCCATGTATGAATCCTTGGGGGCTGGTAAGTTCTCGGCGGGAATTCTACTCACGGCCCCAATGACCAAATTGACAACAGTAACAGCAAGGGACGTCGACATCAATCTGTTTTCGAATGCGTCTTGTAAGGGGTGGATCCAGCAGAAAACTGTTCCATACATCCCAGCAATGACCAGTGTCAAACCAATGTAGGACCTGGTTTCTTGCCCAACAAGGATCAGAAGAGAGGTGACGATTACTTTGCGAGACATCTCAACCAGTTCCCAATACCACGCACCAGGCTTATAGCTTTCAAAGAGAAAGCGTAATCCAGTGATCACCTCTGTGCCGGAGTCTTCGTTTTGAGATGTAGCGGTTTCTTCTGTGACCAGTATTGCTCTCCGTTGCCTCCAAAGAGTGACGAACGTGACTGCAGGAAGGGCAATGATATAAGCAGTGGAAATGTACGCCACGATAGCCAAGTTGTTGTACTTTGACTCATGGCATCGTACGCTGTAATCGGCTTTCAGGTAAGCGGGGCACAACTTTTCATCTTTATCTGCGCAAAGTTTTCGGCACGCAAGTGGCAAGACAGTGGCTGTCTTGGAGCAAGTACTGAGGTATGTCACGTACAAGAAAAAAAACAAGCTCCTGTACACGAGTTCTTTTGTCTGAGACACTCTTCGGGACTTTTCCTCCTCTGCAAGGTTTTTATTTTTTAAGATAACCAATTTACGCACTCCGTACGCAACTCCAGAAACGACAATGGCAGTAGCATTTATGGACATTATTGCAAATAAGTTCCCAAAGGCATCCACACGTAATCCAGCAGAAAGGCACTGAATGGGTGCCATCTGAAGCACATTCAGCTGGAGTACCTCTGAATACTTGCTAATGACTTGCAAGGACTCTGGCCATTTTACGTAGGAGAACGCTTCCAATAAACCATAGGTCACTTGATAAAAGCCAATTACGATCTTTAATTTAGCCAAAAAGACGTCTATTGGACTGCGTTCTTCTTGGTTGCTCTGGCTTTTCTTGCTCTTGTAGCTGGCCCACACTGAAACCACAGCAATTACCAGAAAAATGGTCCCCATTATTGACAACTGACCCGCTATCCAATTTTTGGATGGACATTGCTTACAGGTTTTCAATTGTTTATAGTGGTTTGAACTACAAACGTCACAAAGCGGACCTTCGTATCCATACGTACAATTGGAATCCAAACCACCTTGGCAAGCCATTACTATCGGGCACTTGTACTGGTGCGGTATCGGGTATGGGTATTGTACATCATCTTTACCTAATGAGGGTAAGGGTGCCAAGAGATTGTTTATGAATTCTATGTAGCGGCGTTTGTGACTCTCGTTCCTCCATTTCCACCAATATCCGGAATTCAAACTGGCGTAATCATCTTTGCATATCAATGCAGATACACATTTGACGCATTCCTTGAACATATTGGTTCGATACATTCCCTCTAAGCACGGACAAGCACGGTATCCAGCAAAGACATCAGTCTCTGTTCCTGTGTAAGAATTGAGAATAATTTAATAACTCATTAAAGACGAAATCGAGTACAGGTTCATTTTGTCAATTTATTAAAGTTTGCACTCTCGTCAAATAGAGAGGGTCACAGAAGGAAGGATTGTTCCGAATGCATGACCATTTAAGGACGGTGCCTCCTTTCGTTACTGCGCATACGTTCTGCGGATCTCGGGATATTCAAGTTTGTTAAGGAATTTGCCCACTAATACAACAACATTTTTGCGCGGTTTAAAACTATGTGGCAAGAGCTATCAGAATCCAAGAAGATTCAGAGATAATTCAGAGATTAAAATTTCAGAGATAACTGAGCTTAAGGTGTTTCGATACAGTTTTTTTTGGGACCATACCTAACGTTTTGAATCGGCTCTTAGACAGTCCTCTCCTTGTCAGATCAAAGTGAAATTTTTAATACTTAGCGTGGTTTACATTTTAAGAAAATCGATATTTCCATGACAACGATAAATAAAAATCCTCGAAACAGTAAAATTCTAGTTTTGTGCGATCTAGACTTCAAAGTTGAAAAGCAAATACCAACATCTTAAACTGCGGCGTATGGCAAACAAAACATACAAGAACAAAAGAATTCGGTATGTTTGTTTTGAAGTAAATAGCAAAAACATTTTCAACCTTAGTTTTTGCATAGTAATAGCAAATGTACCGAAAAACAATGCTTTGATGAAATGGCTAGAAAATACTTTCAGAATGTGTCTTGTACTTACTATTTTACGCCTAGAAAATTTTGTTGAAACTGGTGTTCGCGATCTCGAGAACGAATTGTTTTTCTAAGTTCATCGGCGTACTAAATTAGTGGTAATTTTTGAATTTGAGCGCTTTTGCGAAAATCTTAAGAACGGCTCGATAGATTTTTTTAAAGCATTAAACACGTGTGCTTGATGATGTGGCCAATTTTAGTAGTGAGTTTTATTAACACTGATTCACAGTTGGCAAGTAAATGCTACTATATTCAAAGTAATGCGCAATGCATTCCTCCGTGATTTTTACTTTTCGTTGTAATCCACAGTGCAACAAAGAACAAAGAAACTAGATAAAAATCACGAAGAAATGAATGACGCATTACTTTGAATATATTAGCATTTACTTGCCAACTGTGAATTTGTAACGCAAGCTTTTCCGTCGGTTCATACGTCCTCTTTAAAGACTCTCTGTCGACCACAATGCAACGCGCGCCTAAACGAAGGTTTCGTGGATCACGAGACCCCAAAGTTTTGCGTCGGCATTTGAAGGATGTGGAAATCTGCCTTCATCCAAGTCATCCTTCCGTAGAATGGATAGAGATTTTCTTATGGAGCTATGAAATTTATCAGGGAACTATTGGAGCAGTGTTGATATAAAAAATGTTTTATTCTTCGGGTCACAAAAGCGACATTCGGACACTCGATGTTTCGCACAGCTCTCAACCGACAAGCGAGACCACGCGGAAAGTTTTTATTTATACCTCATATCGGAATAATGCGGCTATGGACGATCCAGTGAGTTCATAGGGAAAAATAACAGAATTCTTATGGTTATGTGGTACTGAATGTGGGTGAATATCAAACTGACTACAGTAATAAATGTTTCTGTAGATCGGACGTGACTGAGTATTCAACAAACCCCGCGGGTGACAAATCGCGGTCTTGCAACCGTTAGTAATAAAATAAAATAATGTAAATTGCTTTTACTCTACACTCCTTTCGAAATTTTAAAGAGGGGTATATTAAGGCATAAGTGCTGTTGAACATAAATGAATGAGAGAACTCATGACCCGATACACTAAAAACCAAATGCGCTATGCCAATTTGAAAATATTTCTCTGACTGCGTGACGTGTAATGACAGTCAACGATGAATCACATTGAATTACAGTCATCTGCAAGACTTATAAACCATAAAATTTAGCTCTTTCTATTGACAAAACCTAACGAAGTGAACACCTTCATTTCCTTTCTTGGCTGCTAAAGGGCTCAAATCTGGCCATTTTATCACAATGTTCTCTCTCCAAAGAAATCAAAACATAAACAAACGCGCGCATTGCATTGTAGTCGACAGAGAGTCTTTAACGTTAAATCTAAAAGTGTTCCAGTGAATCAATGTTAGCAAGACTCACTACTAAAACTGGTCACATCGTCAAGCACGCGTGTTTAATGTTTTAAAAAAATCTATCAAGCCGTTCTTAAGATTTTCGCAAAAGTGCTCAAATTCAAAAATTACCACAAAATTATTACGCCAATGATCTTAGAAAAACAATCCGTTCTCCAGATCGCGAACACCAGTTTCAACAAAACTTTCTAGGCGTAGAATAGTAAGTAAAAGACAAATTTTAACAGTATTTTCTAGCCATTTCATCAAAGCGTTGATTGTTTTTCGGTACATTTACTATTACTATGATTGAAAATGTTTTTGCGATTTACTTCAAGACAAACATACAGAATCCGTTAGTTCTTGTATATTTTGTTTGCCATACACCACAGTTTAAGATGTTGGTATTTGCTTTTCAAAGTGAAATCTGGATCGCGCAAAATTTCAATTTTACTGTTTTCGAGGATTTTTGTTTATCGTTGTCATGGAAATATCGATTTTCACAAAACGTAAACCACGCTAAAGTTCAATCCAAAATTAACAAGTATTGCAAATTTCACGTTGATCGGGCAAGATGAAGACTGCCTAAGGGCCGATTTTAAAATTGAGGTATTGTCCCAAAAAACTGTATCGAAACACCTTAAATTTGGAAAGAAATTGCCATACATTTTTTTGTATTTTAGCGCTGTTTTGGGATTATGGTTGCTTAATTACCTCTGAAAAAAATGCGTGGTTACCCACTTTTTCTTTTTGGATTCCAATAACCTTTAGTAAGGTCTATTTTTTCCCCATAGTCATAACCTTTGTAAAAATACATTTGTATTAGGAAGCACCGTCCTTAACTTTAAAAAAAAAAGATACGACGCTAGTTCACTTTACTATCGAAAAAGTATGTATAGGCACACTTTTGAGAATCACCCAACTTCCAACTATATTTTAATTAGTAGATTTTGTGTTCTTTGTTCTTTCTGTTTTTTTTTTTTTTCGTTGGATCGCAACACCGAAAAAGAAATAGCGATGAAGAGAAAGTACTTCAAATTGCCACTTTTAAGAAAACTTATTCCCCGTAGTGGGCGGAGTCGCTCAATACGGCATATTTTCTTCACCCCCTACGGCAATAGAATGCATTGAATTTTCAACATTAGCAGTCAGTTAATAGTATTGCGTTTTTTTGTTCGCATTTTTATCATTTGACGCAAGCCAAGATAACACAACCACATGCTAATCAAAAAAGCTTTGATTACAATAAAGGTTTCCTTCCGTCTAGTTAATATATTGTCACATTTTATTTATTGAGATTACTCAGATCCCGGCCCCCCCCCCCCCCGAAAAAAAAGATCAATCGAACGACTTGAATATGCACGTGCTACATAGAAAGAGATCTAAGATCCCTAAATAGAACGCACGATCTGAAGGCAGATTTAGACAACAACTTTACGATCAACCTACGTACATTTTGATCGTTAAGATTGCAATATAAGCTTGCTTTGCTTTCCAAAATGTCACGGAAAATCAAATTTTTGCGTTACAGAATAATGATCTTGGTTAGCTTATTAGAATGCAACCTAACTCCACTGCTCATCTTTACCTTGGGGACAAGACTTGCAATCTTGAGAATCATTTCCGGGTGCTTTATCGAATGTAACAAAGGAACCATTTGGACATTTCTTACAGCTTGTACCCACGTAGCCTACGTCATCAGAGTAAAAGCCTCCTAAAAGCAATCAAATAGAAAGGAAGCTATTCTTAAGCACTCTGGAAATACAAGACAAGATCGATTGTCGTCAATCAATCGATCGATTAATCGATCAATCAGTTATCTACGAAGCACTGATAAGCATTGGAATTCTTATGAAAGAGCGTTCTTAAAACAAACTAAAATATTGATGTAACTCTGAGGGGTGGCTGTCTTAACGACGATAAGAAATCCCATGATTTCAGTGCTTTCTTTATTACTGTGTAGAAGTAGTGGTAGTAGTAGGTTGAAACTATAACGCAATAAACAGAAAGTTACAAACAGAACGAAAAATTAACCTAAAGGATAGTAAATACGACTGACGAAAACCGACGATGACTCAATACTTGCATTTTAACGACTACGAAAGAAAATACTACGAAAGGTAGAATGAAACGCTAGCAAACTAAACCCAACTTTCTACTGCACTTAGTGCGACTGTCAAAAGGCTATATACTAATACTACAGTGCAACCACGTTATAAATGTGTAAGTAAACCAAACCAACTAAAAACGAGAACAAAAGTACACTAATGAGAAGGTGATGCGAAACTACTAAAAAACGAAGCAAGTGACAACTGTGGATTGATTATAAAAGAAAAGAAAAGAATGCTGAAAAATAAGTTAAGCACGCTAGATCCTACAATGGAAATGGAATATTAAGAGGTAAATATTAAAATTATCCAAAATAATCGGCCGGTCCAGATTAATGTCGTCGTCCATCAACACCGTACGTAGTCTACACAAGAAGTTCTATACACAGGCTTATATATGCACTTATTTAAGGAGCTGACTCAATTACTGGAGATTTCAATTGCTAACATCAAGACATTTTGACATTTTCATAGTTTTATTAATGACTATTAGCCGGAAGAAAACCCAAAGCTTGTCACTGAAATAACTGTAAGATACCTGGTGGACATGGTGTGCATCCTCCAGTTCCTTTGGATGAAAAGTTGGAAAACGTTCCCACTTGACATGGCAGATAAGAAATAAGGTCGCCACTAGAAGAATAAAATCTGAATCCGGACGCCAATAGAACAGGACTAACGAAAGCATCATCACCCGTAAAGACTCTAATAGCTTCTGCTTTGGAGTAGTGAGGATTTCTAAGAGAGAACATTTATTTTTGTTTGCAGGTGGAGTAAAATTGACAGATTTATTTTGCCCATATTCTGAGATCGTTACAAACTCGTGTGAAATTAGTCAAACCCGACAGTGCCTGCTACCTTTCTCCGCGATATACACTTTGTTGCCCTGGAAGGAAAATATGTTCTCATGGCGTAGGGTGTTACATTTCGACAGATTCCATTGAGGTTTGATTTAAAAATTGTCCTGTCAAACACATAATCAATAAACTGAGTATAAAATCTTCCCCCCAGCCTCCTCGTCACACTGTTAAATGTAAGATCATTTACCACTCTCGCAGGGCTGGGCTGAAACCGAAATACCTCAAACATCAATATCTCCCTCCTAAAGGTTTTGGAAGTTTTATCCAGTGTGTCAACAACATATCTTGCAACAAACACAACTCTTTATAGAAGTGCTTAATAAGCTATAAACCAGTAGCCTGCACGCAGACGTCTCCTAGAGCAAAGGAAATAGGAGACGTTTGCGTGCAGGCTCTAATCTAGGGATATACTTCACATATACAGACATGATTGCTTTATTCATTGAGCTTTTTTCCTTGTCACCTATAAAACTCTTTCCTATTGGTTCGTGAACAATTAACGTTTATTTTTTTTATGTTGTTTTTGTTATTGTTATTATTATCATTATTATTGAATTAATTTAATTAATTATTGTTAGATTTTACAGGACAAGGACTTTGAAGTAGAGAAAGGACTTGCAGATATTAACTGAATGACAGTGTTTGTTTTTCTTTACCAATAATATATGATTCATGAACATGCATGACTCGGGATTGTAATAGGGAGTGGACTTGCAATGTGCTTTTTATATGTGTAAATTTTTTCTCGACATATTTTTGTCATCTCTTTTTTAACTATTGTAATCTTTTTTGAATTTTGATCGATTGCGAACACATTATGTAAATAGTCACTGAGTTATAAATAAAATTGTTTTCATTATATCATCATTATCATTATTACGGTTATTATTATGACTATGATTATGACGATGATGATGATGATAATGATGATGATGATGATGA
>CAXIQD010000254.1:0-17000 GCA_964030785.1 Siderastrea siderea | reverse complement strand
TTCCCTTCTTGAAAACGTTAAACCTTTTGACACCAGAAGTATGTTGTGGCTCCTCATGTTACAACTTGGTTAACTGATCTCGTCTAGTTATTTCGTGTTCTTCGGACGTGATGTATTGCTTTATAACTCCAGCTATATGTGATGGGACCTACAGCCGGCCCTTAAAGCTGTTTAAATTTCTTGGACTATTTCTTTATTCAATTCACTAACAACTGCAAATTAATGTAACACTGCAAAACCAGCTATGTATAGGTTAGGATTTTAGTTAATATATGTAAATATGAGAACGTCCCTAATTTCTTGTTGTCAACCATCTTTTCCTAAAATGGTATTTCCAAACTGGGGTAAGAATGTTTATTTGTTGGCCACCTGGCCTTACAAGACAATTAAAAGGCGTGAAAACTACTTATTCTACTGCACTAATCACTCTGTCGTTCGACATGAACCCTAAACACTGCTAATAGGAACTCGCTTAGTTTACTGCAGCTGTTTTAAGGGCTTAGAAATGGCAGTTTTTAGTGTCATTTTCTTCGTTACGTTTTATCGCCAAGTAATGGGCGGCCAATTGGGTACAGATTATCGTTCAGAGCATGGTTTCGCCCTAGTGGGACACGCGTATAAATCATTCACTGCAGACCGTCTGGCTACTTGTTACAGCGCTTGTAACACCCAACCAGCTTGTCAAAGTTTCAACTACAATCTTGCTGACAAGACTTGCGAGTTTAACAACGACACCAAATATTTTTGTGCCAAGTATTTCGTGGAAAAAGCAACCTCAATATACGCCGATAATCCTGATTCTGGTAAGCTTTTTTCACCAATATAGTTCTTTTAGTAAGGCAACCTACGATGAAGAATAGAATACCTTTCGCTCGGTTTTTCTTACATTCTTAATATTTTTTGTAAAGATAACTAAGTATGTGTCAGTTTAATTTTTTTTTCACATTTTTTCTCTTCTTTTTCCATTTTGTTTGTTATCGTTTTTTTTTTTTTGACCGTGTGTTCAAAAGTGAGACGAATTCCCTATATCCGTTCGATCGGTCTTTCGGTCAAAATGTCTTATTTCTGTTAAAAAGTTACTTCAACGTATCAGGTTGAAACAACGGTGGCAAACTCACCGCAAGCGATCCGTCCACGACGTTAAATGGCAAAAAGAAAATTTAAGTCACTACACTGGTACATGATAACCTGCATGCAACTGTGTAAGATTTTTAAATTTATCTCTAAACTGTTCAACAACCATACTTTTTTCTGTAATTTTTGTTTTTCTCGTGTTATGTTGTAATTTGCTATTCTTTAGGCTTTATTATTTAATAATATATATATTTAGATTTCTCAGTATTGTAATTGGTTGTAATATATGATGTAAGTTGTCTTCTTTCTTCATCCTATTCACATAAATATCAATAAAATACAAAAACTAAAAATAAATAAATAAATAAAATCTTAACCATCAATTTTGTTCGACAAATCTATTCCAAATCATGTAATGTTCTTCCTTGCTTGCTTTTTTGCAATGATATATTGCATTTTTGTATTTACTTTTGTTTTCAAATGTAGAGGCTCCGTGGCGCAAGCTGAACGTGGCTCCAGTGTGTTTTAGCGCAAAAGATGACCAGTTTGGCAAGTTGAACGTTGAAGTTGGCGGGTCCGTAGAAGCTGTCAAGCTTATCCATGTAAGCGGTTGGGTTAGTTGCGGTATATTGTCCCCGCTCTCATTCAACTGGGGCTGTTGGCACAAAGCACTAGGCACAATTTTAGCGACGTCAAAGGATGTCATTCTGCTACCAGATTTTCCTGAACTACAGACGTGGTAGAGTCTGCCTGGATACAACGCAAACTCCAAAGAGATTGTCTTCAAAGGTTTGAAGAATCCTCTGCTACTGTCATCTGGCCAAGAGCTGCGCATCTGGTACAGCGAGGACTTGCAGAACCAAAACGAAAATGATAATGAAGGAACCACGTGCGCTGATGTGTATGCTATGTACATGTAAATCGCACAAAATATTGTTTGTAAACGGTTACAACTCGCGAATAACGTTAAGTGTAGCAATGCCTTACACCACGCTAATGAAAATAATGATTGTTGTCGTTGTTGTTTTTCTACATCGCCATATACAAAAAAGGCACAGTGATCTGATGCGAACTTATTCTTATAGATGACGAAATAGTATTATGGCGTAAAAGCCGTCCAACGCAAACCAGATCCTTGGACTACTCAACGTAGCTCTTTCTCACTCTCTAATCGAGGAGACACGGGAGAAATCTAAAAACCTCGCGCTTTCTGAGAATCAGAGTAACAATGTGAAAGAAAACAAAGTCGGTTAATAAAAGATATGTCAATCAAAACGTATCGGGCTTCAAAACGTGACAATCCATTTAACCCTATACTGATGCAGCATGTAACGCTGCAAAGAAACCATGAGCAAATGTAATTCCCCGGTGTAGTTCAGTAGCAAGTATAAGGTGAGAATGAGAAAATGCAGTTGTACGTTAGGAAATTATATTCAATCAGGAGTGATTGCCTAGTTCTGTCGGCGTCATGTAATTTTACCGTAAGCACAATGTGGCTTGATAAATCCGACTATGTGCACATGATGAGACCTTCACAGTTGCAAATTGTACAAAATCTAGTACGATTAAAGTAAAGCATTACACGAAGTATGAAGTTTGTTGTATGTTTGTCTTTTTTTTTTTTATTGAGACAGGCTTTGTTGGGAAGTTGTTCTCAAGTAAGCAGAGAACAGGTACAAAGAATCCTGCGTAAAAAAATAGTTTCATTTTTTCTTTTTGTATTTGTACAGGCAGTTGTTAATAAAAGATTCCCATTCGTTTCTCATGGGAGCGCACGGGAGTCAACCAGAGCGCATTATCGTCAATAAAGAGTGCTCGGCAGTCGATGCAAACGCATAGGACTCGATAAAAGTGCATGGCATTCCATGATCCCATTTGATTCAATGAGAGTCGATTTAAACCCATAGATTCAACGAGAGCGAAGCGCAGAAGAGACCAATAAAAGCGAGTGGACGTCTAGGGGAGCGCTGTGTGAGGGTAATTAGGGCTCACAGGAGTCAAACAGAGATACTAGACGTGACGTCAGAACCCATGAGAGACGATAAAAACACAGTGGAGTCGATTACAGCGCATTGGAATCAACGGAGTGCACGAAAGACGATGGGAGCACATGGGAGTCGAGAAGAGCCCTAAGCAGTCGAAAAGAGTGTATGAGAAAGTCAATTAGATAGCTTGCAAATAGGTTCCCTGGTGAGGGTTAGGGCGCTTGGAGTAGATAAGTGAGGGTGCATGCATGGGAAGACGGAATTGAATAACTTTATTAAAGTGTCAGGGTGGGTATTTAGCTTGTGACAGCTAATTGGGGACACTCTACTACTTAGAATAAATTAAAATTTACAATATACATTTAAAAATTACAATATTTAACTATATTAAAATTAGGGGGAATGAATAAGAATAGGAATAGGTCGTTTAAAAAAAACGGTTTCTAAACTCACAAATACATTATTATACTTAACTAAGGAACAATTAAAAAGATAAAAATAAAAGAAGAACACGCGTCGTCGATTAGGGCGGTAAGGTCTTTGTCTCTTATGCTGTTTAATTTCCAATAGTCAGTCTCTTTCTGTCAACAGCGCTCAATTTGGACCAAATGTAAGGGCCAAGATATCTGATGGAGTGTTTTCCATAACAAACTGAAGAGAACCGAGGCAGATCGAAGTCAGCGTTTGTGAGAGAATAGCCTTTGTTCGAGTTTCTGAAAAGTTCCATAATGTAGTCAGGTGCAAGGTCATTTTTTACTTTGAACATTACGATGTCCTGAAGCCGTCTGTTGTAAAGAGAGGGTAGTTTTGCACGGCTTAGAAGAACATCGTAAGTATCTGTCTTGGAGTTAAAAATAACTCTTAGTGCGTGTTCTTGTACTCTTTCGAGTTTACCCCTGTCGGACACTTTGTAGAAGTGCCAAACTGTCTGGCAGTATGTTAGATTCGGTAGTATTGCAGTTAGATATAAGTGGAGCTTGGTCTCACATGAGATGAAGTTTCTGAGTCTTGCTAACACACCCACTTTTTAGCTGGCTTTCTTACATATGTCGCTAATATGATCGTTGAAAGAGAATTTGTCATCCATATTAATTCCAAGTATCATCAGATTCTTCGTTGGTCTGATTTGTTGATCATCGATTTTCAGGGTACACGTGTCCGTTGCGTTGTTGTCACCCCGTTAAGGCGCTATGACTAAGATTTGGTATTTGTTCGGATTAGCTTGGAGAAGGTTATCCTTATACCATTGTGATACGTTTTCTGTTTCTTTCTTGAGGGAGGAAGCTACAGTCTCGATACTTGTTCCGTTGAAGTATATCTGGTGGTCGTCAGCGTACATGAACAGATTGCTGGTATGCACGTTAAGAGATAAGTCATTTTGTAACAGGTTCCAAAGTAGCGGTCCAAACAATGAGCCTTGAGGACAGCCCCTTGACTGGTCTTCCATGAGCTCGTGACACCATTTATTGTGACTCGATAATTTCTTTCTTGAAAGTAGGGGCGCATAAGCTCTAAAGATATATGAGAGAACCCGTACGGCTCAAGTTTCTTTATCATGAGAGCATGATGTAGAGAGTCAAAAGCTTTGTTCATGTCCGTAGACAAGACTGCCACGCATTCCTTGTTGTCCACGACCTTTTTCCAGTCCTCCGTTACGCATATACGGTTAGTCTCGCAGCTATGCATTTTTCTGTAGGCTGACGTTTTGCTGTACATCTGTGAGTCAATGTTATCACTGATCTGCTTACTGAGCAGAGATTCGAACACTTTAGCTACTGAGTTTAAAACTGTTATGGGCCTGTAGTTAGTTTTGTTAGCCCTGTCGTCCTTTTTAAAGACTGGGGTCCATACTCCCAACCTTGTCAACCGGGCAGCAATGGCCCCGGCAGTAAGGTTCAGAAGTTTTGGCGAGATTGCGTCCCATCCCGGTTGCGTTGCTTGTGTTTATCATCCTTAGTTCATTCTCGACTAGGCCATAATTTATCTCTTTAAATTGAAAATGAGGGTCAGAGTAGCAATGACGAATGGCCTCCACGTTTTGATGGTTGTTGATGTCATGTTCGTCCAGGTTTAGTACATGTTGTCCACCAATGTCATTAGCCATTGTGGAGAAATAGTCACCCTTCACCTCAGGTACAATTTGTTGATCTGTTACGATACTCTCGTCGGCTCTTAGGGAAATGTTTGTAGACTCTTTTCCTTTTGAACGTAGAAATGGGTTAAAGGTCTTAAAGAAATCTCTAGGCCTGGTTTTCAGCTCGTCTGACTTTTGTGACCAGTAGTTTTTGATTGCTCTTCTCTTTTCTTTGGTGGCTATGTTACGCCATTTTCTCTTAAGTTCCCAGTTCTCAGGGGAACGGTTCCGCGCAAAGATTTGTGCGTACTTTCGTTTTTGTCTTATGGCATCTTTTCACTGATTGGTCATGTATGGCACGTCCTTCTCCCTAACTCTAATTTTCTTGCTAGGAGCATGTTCGTCTAAGACACTGTCCAGCACGCAGGGGGGACCAGTAGTCATATTGATCGTCGGGTGAGTCAAAAATCTCTCCAACGCCCCACGGGGCAGTCAAGAGGTCATTGTTAAGCAAGTCCTTGTCGACTTTTTTGAGGCTCCTGAAGGACACGGTCTTGCGCCTGTGCTGATATACTGATTGGGTTATGATTCCATAAATGAGATGATGGTCACTGATCTCTGGATTTATTGCCCCGCATTGCTTAAAGAGTTGCGGTTTGGTTGTTAGTATCACATCCAGCAACGTCTCAGATGTAGGCGTGATCCTAGTTGGTTTGGTAATCAAGCATTGTAGGTCGTGCACTTCTTCGAGGTCTAACAGGATTTTTCCCTCTCTACGGTCTGGTCGTAGCCTGTCCAAATTTAGATCACCCGTGATGACAATCGCCTGCTTCTTAAGGGAGGCCCACATACAGATATCGAGATCTCGAGTGTGGGCTCTATATCGATATAGAGCCCACATACGAGATTGAGCGCTGGGCTGACTTGATACGGGTGCAAATGAGTCTGTGAGAGTGCATGGGAGGCGAATGAGGGTGCGCACGAGATTTGATGGAAGTACATGGGAGTCGCGTAAAGTGTGAGTCAGCGAGAGTGCATGGGCGTGAGTTGATGAGAGTCCATAACCGGTTAATGAGAATGCATGAGAGTTAATCAGAGTGCTTGAAGGTCAAGGCGAGTACACGGGAGATGAAGAGAGTACAGGGGAGACAAAGAGAGTCATGGGAGTCAATGAGCTAGAAGAGTCATTGGAGTGCATAACAGCTGAACATATATGGGGGTCAAGGAGAGTGCTTGAGAGTTGATAAAAGCATATGAAAATTGACGAGAGTGCGTGAGACTCAAAGGGAATACATGAGAGTTGATATGAGAAATGAGAGTTGATGGGAGTGCATGAGAGTCGATGCTAGCCCTTAGGAATTTGGGAAGGTAAACGAGAGTTAACGAGAACACTTGGAAGTCAATAAGAGTGCCAAGAGTCGTTAAGAGCGCATGGGAGTGATCTACAGTGCACGGAAGTCAATGAAGAGCGCCTACGAATCGAAGATAATGTATGGAAGTCATTGAGAGTAGTGCTAGAGAATTGTTGATGATGAGACATCATGGGAGTTCGTTAGAGTGCACGGGAGGCAATGAGAAACGACGCAACAACCATTACTACGGTTGACAAATGAGAGCGGTTGATTTTTATTTACAAAAATGATTTTATGACACAATTTATAATCTCAATTTTGGGAAAGTGTGAATTATTTATAAATTTTTTCAGTGGTTTTAACTTATAACCGTTGTTATGAAAAAAATCTAAGCATTACAGTTTGGATTGGCGCTTGGTGTGCCCAAGATTAGGATGGCGAGGATCCGAAATAACGAATTTCAACTTGAACTAAGGCCCTTTTGAATTCAACGCAACACATCATAAAACTTTCAAATGCTGCTAGAAATTTACTTATTGAAAAAAAATGATTTAAATAATTGACTTTTCCTTCATCACAAGGCCGGAAAACGATAGCAGAGTATTATAATAGTTAACGAAGCAAAACTTTTAATTTGTTTGCGTAAACAAACAAGCCAAGTTACCTATTTTTAAGTTTTTGTTCTACTTTTGAATGGCATTAATCGATGAACCGTTTTATCAGTTTAAGCGAAGAGACCCGTACAGATCTGGGGTTGTTGCTAAAGGACTTTTGTGGATGGTATTTAATCGTGCCTTGTCCTACAGAATTTTGTGTCGCTACATTGGTGAAATGTATTAGAACAGCTGAATTTTAAAAATCAACATTGCTCGTGCTAGCTAGTTCCAGTCCCAATCCGCGCATTAGAAAGAAAAATCCTAAAAACTCGGAGGAAAGAAGGTAGAGTTCAGATTTTTCTAACAAATTTGATATAAATCATCTTCTTTAAAACCTGACGTAAACAATTACTGATTACACGGAGAAAACAAAAACTGCAGTAGAAAATGTACAAATATACGTACTTATGACGTCATAACTTTTGTAATAATGCGAATTTTAAGAAACCGGGACGTCACGTTTTGCACGTTGAAAATTGTTGAATGTTGGCACTGTTTTCAACAACAAAAACTCTAAGCCCTATGGTTAACTCCGGAGAGCTAACCATAATATTTTTTGGGGTAATATTTGAAAACATAGTATCAAAACTTTAAAAAATTGGCCCATTTTTTTCAAGTTTCAATCCATTCCCTTCCTTGTCGTCGGTAGCGACAGACGACAGGAAACAGTTTCAGTACCGCAATATAGTCTTTAATAACAAAGTTAGACCATTATTTTTGGAACTCAACTGACGCAAACACACTTTTTAGCTTTTTAGGAAGATACTAAAATAGCGTGACATAACCCACTTAAGGGAGGAGACCCCTACAGATGTGGGGTTGTTGCTAAGGGATTTTTGTGGATGGTATGTAACCTTGCCTTGTCCTGCAGAATTTTCTGTCGCTACTTTGGTGAAATGTATTAGAACATCTGAATATAAAAATCAACGTTGCTTGTGCGTAGCTAGTTCCAGTCCCAATCCGCGCATTAGAAGGAAGAATCCCTAAAACTCGAAGGAAAGAAGGCAGAGTTCAGATTTTTCTAACGATTCGGATATAAACCAGCTTCTTTAAAACCTGACGTAAACAATTACTGATTACACAGAGAAAACAGAAACTACAGTAGAAAATGTACAAATATACGTACTTATGACGTCATAACTTTTGTAATAATGCGAATTTTAAGAAATCGGGACGTCACGTTTTGCACGTTGACAATTGTTGAATGTTGGCGCTGTTTTCAACAACAAAAACTCTAAGCCCTCTGTGTTGTAGGCTTTTTTCCTGCTTCCGTCGTGTAACCTGTGAAATATGGTTGGGACTCTAATATTTTGGAAACCTTTCAAATGGAACAAACGTGGTCAAGCAGCTTATCTGTGGAAGTTAGGGTTTCCAAGATATGATGGCTAGAAACTTCCCATGACAACAGTGTGGTAGTAAAGAGTACCCCCCCCCCCCCACCTCCTTAACCGCTCGCTATATGACGGAAATTCGGAAGGAAGGCCGTCGAGCACTTGCTAAGGAATGTTTCTGCTTCACTTATTTACTAGAGACGGAATGAACTTGTCATAAAAGTAGGTTTGATTAACATCGGTCTTACCATAACAACGAACTAATGACTTACTTATTTCTGTATGTGTGCAATTTTTTCGACATCCAGACCTAAGCTTTTAAAGCGACCTAATGTTTCTTGTAGTCTAGGTGCAGGTCTTCAAGACTGCAAAGTTTGAAAAAATTCTATTTGTACGTTTTTTGAAAAAAAAAATGGGTTGAATATTGAATATTCTGTTGTTTCATCGGTACCAGTGTTTTCCTGACAGTAAAAAAAAATGTTTTCACCATATCCCATAGCTGTTGCACTTTTCCTAAAGGTTTTATCCGGTTTCCTTCACTAGATTTCACCTAATGTAATCAAAAGTAATGTCTTAAATATGTTCATTTTAACATAGAGAAGTAATGTCTTTGTTGCGGACGCTTTTATTCAAAAAATAGTCTATGAAGTTTCTTTTAAATCTTGTGATCTCAAGTCTAACATGTGTGGCACTATCTCTCGTAAATTTCACGCGCAATGAATCGCGAAATACAAATAAAAGTGCAGGAGACTTGCACTCGTCTCCAAAGTTTTCATTGCGGCATCATGTTGCTGACAGCCGGTTTATTTCAGGAGTTTCTCTTTTGTCCATATTCTATGTATTTGTGTGCTTTGGGATCAACAAGTTTGTCATGCCTGCTTGTTGCGCTTTGCTGGTTCCGGAAGGATCGTGTACGCTTTTCCCAGCAACAACCCTTTAAACACTCACCAAAACACTAATCATTCAATAAAAGAGAAAATTGTTAAACAACTAACACAATGAATAATTGAAAAGCTCAACTATTTAAGTATGTTCTGGCTCATGTCACAACTTGGTTAACTCATCTTGTCAAGTTATTTCGTGTCTTTCAGAAGCAATGTATTGCTTACCACCATTTTCACTACTACGCGACTTTTCTTTTCAAAACACCCTCTGAGCACCTTGCAATACGCTTCCGTCAATCATACCTTATATGGAAAGTGTGTAATGTTACCGCAATTGAATTGAGCTCGAAGGGATATTATCCCGTAAATTTGCGCTGGCGAGTCATATATTGACTAGTAAGAGGCTTTAGAGTCGTTGATGCTGCAAGAATACTTCACGTTTGGCAGATATTTGTAAAGAAAGTTCGACAGTTCTTCAGAATTAAATACCCGCTCGGTGGATTATCCCATGCGGTGGATGGTAAGCTTGCGCGCGTTTAAACTCGTGAAGAAGCTAAACCGAAGTGTGAAGTAATAATTCTAGCTTTTCTGACCTGAAAATAGCACACGACACGTTCTTCACCACGAGTATAATCTGGCAATATCCCGAAGTGTACGAGGACGAAATTCAGGAGTGGATAGAGTATGCAACGGGAAAACGAATCATGATCGGCGTGCGATCAACCGATTCGTGAAGAAAATGGATTTGACAAGAAGAAAAGTACGTATGACTTGTTGCATTTTTTTGGAAGGAACACTGCTAATTCTAATCACCTATCACCTCCGGAATGAATTGAAAAAACAAAATAAAGCATAAGCTTATAAGCGCTTGTAACGTTTGTTGTTCTACGTTTCAAGAATGTAAACATATAACGCTATGACATGATGGGGAAATTGTTTTTTCTACAAGCGGGAACGGGGAATCGAGGAAAATATTTAAGCGCGTACTTTCAAGTTTACTTCTTCGTTATATCTCAAGATGATTGCCAAAGAACGTGATGAGGGAAACAGGAGGATGTATTGTCGTAGGATCGCTGAATTTCACCGAGAACAGTTGCTATTTATAGATGAGTCTGAGAAGTTCTGATTCATCTATAAATAACAACTGTTCTCGGTGAAATTTAGCGATGACCTACGACGATACATCGCCCTGTTTCGCTTATCACGTTCTTTGGTAATCACAGTGAGCTACCACGAAGAAGTAAACATGAAACTGTGCTTAAATATTTTCGTTGATATTTCCGCGTTCCCGCTTTTATAAATAACGATTTTTCAGATGTTTCTTGCTATCATGTCACAGCGTTAATATTCACGTAGAACAATAAACGTTATAAAGCGCATATGCTTTGTTTTTCATTCCATTCCTCGGGTGATAGGTGACTAGAATTAGCAGTGTTTCTTGCAAAAACAATCCAACAAGTCATACGTACGTTTCTTCTTGTCAAACACATTTTCTTCACGAATCGGTTGATCGCACGCCGATCATGATTCGTTTCCCGTTGCATACTCTATCCACTCCTGAATTTCGTCCTCGTACACTTCGGGATATTGCCAGATTATACTCGTGGTGAATAACATGTCGTGTGCTATTTTCAGGTCAAAAAAGCTAGAATTTTTACTTCACACTTCGGTTTAGCTTATTCACGAGATTAAACGCAAGCTTACCATCCGCCGCATAGGATAATCCACTGAGCGGGTATTTAATTCTGAAGAAATGTCGAAATTTCTTTACAAATATCTGCCAAACGTGAAGTATTCTTGCAACATCAACGACTCTAAAGCCTCTTACTAGTCAATACATGACTCGCCAGCGCAAATTTACCGGATAATTTGGCGCCATCGTTATTCCTTCGAGCTCAATTCAATTGCGGTAACATCACACACTTCCCATATTAGGTATGATTGACGGAAGCGTATTGCAAAGTGCTCAGAAGTGTTTTGAAAAGAAAAGTCGCGTAGTAGTGAAAATGGTGGTAATATAAATCCAGCTATACGTGATGGGACCTACAGCCGGCCTCTAGAGCTATTTAAAGTTCTTGGACTATTTCTTTGTTCTATTCCCTAACAGCTGTAAATTAATATAATATTGCAATTGCAAAACAAGCTATGTATATATTAGGATTTTAGTTAATATATGTAGATATTACAACGTTCCTAATTTTTTGTTGTGAATTATTAATTGCAATCATCAAAACCGTTTCCTAAAATGGTTTGTCGGCCTCCTGGCCTAGCAAGACAATGAAAAGACGTAAAAACTATTTATTCTACTGCACTATTCACTCTGTCGTCCGACATCAACCCTAAACACTGCCAATAGGAACTCGCTTAGTTTACTGCAGCAGTTTTAAGGGCTTAAAATGGCAGTTTTTAGTGTCATTTTCCTCGTTACGTTTTTTCGCCAAACAATGGGCGGCCAATCGTGTAAAGATCACCGCTCAGAGTACGGTTTCGCCGTCGTGGAACACGTGTATAAATCATTCACTGCAGACCGTCTGGCTACTTGTTACAGCGCTTGTAACACCCAACCAGCTTGCCAAAGTTTGAACTACAATCTTGCTGACAAGACTTGTGAGTTTAACAACGACACCAAATATTTTCGTGCCAAGTATTTTGTGGAAAAAGCAACCTCGGTATACGCCGATAATCCTGATTCTGGTAAGCTTTCACCAAAAAAAAATACTTTTTTTAGTTTCTGTAAATTTTTATTAATAGTTGTTTTATCGTTCTTTTAGTAAGGCAGCCGGCCATCAAGAATAGAATACCTTTCGCTTGGCGTTTCTTTCATTCTTAATATTTTTTTTGTAACGATAACTCAGTATGTATAAGTTTAATTTTTTTCACACCTTTTCTCTTCTTTTTCCTTTTTGTTTTATTTGTTTTTTATTTTTTTTTGACTGTCTGTTCAAAAGTGAGAAGAATTCCCTATATCCGTTCGATCGGTTTTTCAGCCAAAATGTCTTACTGGGAGGCTGTCTCCGATCCCTAAGGGTGTTCCACTCGATCTCGGACTCAAAAATAGATTTCCTTCAAATTTCTACCACAAATACTACTATCTATCCCTACTACTAAAATGCAATTGAAATGATCCAAAAGTTTATTTTGCTCCCGTTTTGAGGATTTGATTGTCAGTATACCGTAAGTGATTAAAATTTGGCTATTTTGGGCGCCGTAGTACGGGGTTTTTCAATTATCGTTTAAAAAGACTTCGCACCATCACAACCTTCAAATTTACACCCATTTGATAGCTTATTACTTCTTTTTACCGCTCCTGTGTCATTTGGACATTTTCCCGATCGAAATCGTGTGAAACTGAAAATGATAAATGAACTAATTTAATAAGTCACTCGAACTGGATGAAATAGTGCTTTTGAAACATGCCAAAATTCTCAATTGAGGCACTTAGGCCAGACGTAAAAACCCGTTCTAGGCATAGACCAAGCACTATTTCCTAGAATTATACAATAAAACTTGCGGCAGAATGCGATTCTGAGAAATTGTGTCGAAGTTTAGTAAGCCATTTTCGCCAATGGTGTCTTGTGTGACATGAATTGCCATTAAAGTGTTGTTATATATATCCGCCTAATTAAAGAGAGTCGACCGTGGTTCAAAAAATTATACAAGGTACTTTCCCTGTTTTTGCTATGAAACCGATTCTGGAGGTCCAAAACCTCGAATAGATACTGCAGTTACTTTATTTACCACTCTCCTTGTTCGATAAATAACTCTCCCCTCCGGCAAAGGATTCGGCGGTTTCATTATAGAGGTGATGAAAAAGTCTTTTTCTCTTGGTCATGAGATAACACGAGGAAGCTATAATCTCTATAGTGCTTTCAGCTATACTTTAAATTCACCAGTTCCAGCCGCCGTGAGTCTTTAGGGGAAACGAACGAGAAAGGAAAACGATTCCAACCTCAACCTGGGAGTTGCGTTACACTGTGAACGGTATGTTCGTCAACAACATTTTATTTTTAACTTAAAACAACAATGACAGCAAGCAGCTAATGCGGCAAGAGCTTTAGGATTATATATATATATATATATATATATATATAACAGATGATGAACAGATCAGCTGTAGATTTGACTTGGCATTTTATTACTATTTAGTTACGTACTACACAACTTGTGTGCAGCACTCATCAGATAAAATTGCCAAATGCGAATTTACATCTTTACACTGATTTGAAATACACATGCGACCGTTGGAAATATGATAGCTAGAAAAAGGAACGCTTTTACAAAACAATAGAAAGTGAAAAATTATAAATAAACTCTGTTATTATTGCGTGACAAGAGAAGCTTCAAAATTTAGCAGTTTTCAGGAGGAATTTGTTTGCGTGTCTACATGAACTCAAGTTAATATATAGATTTAGCCAAGCCTAAAAGCGGAGCCCCCTTTTTGTTTTGTCTGTTTTTTGCTTTTGTTTTGTTTTTGCTGGCAGTTATTAATTTGTGAAAATACTCTCCTCCAAGTCGTTTTATTAAAAAAAAAAAAACAAAGAAAAAAAAGAGAAAAATTCTTGCTCCCGCTGAGGATCGAACCCGGCTCGTCGGCGTGAGATGCCGGTAACTGGTCCACTAGGCCATGGGCGTTTGACATTGTTATGGCACTTAATTTTAATACTTATTTCTTTCTTCGTGACAAGCTGCCTATCAGCATGAAAATGCTGGTGTTTTTCCTGGCAAAATGTGTTCGAAACGCCGTAAAAACCATGGTTGTGGACAGAAAAAACCAAAAAGCACTAGCTCTGCTATATTTGGCGTCGAAACCGCTGCGAAAAGCTGCGAACTCAAGCGGTGAGCCGACCGAGTTCGAACAGAACCGACGAGGCAAATTTGAACTTTTTGCCTGAACTTTATCGCCGAATTTCTTTCGCCTAGATTGAACTTTTCCCCTTCCACCAAAAAGACAACTGAGTGTTCTTTTGAACTTTTTTTTTCCATTAACACATTTGTTTTTGACTTTTGTTGTCTTTGCTTGTTTTGCTACAACGCGGGTCAACATGCGATTTCGCGCCGAAAACACACGGGATTCAGCACAGGGTTATATCCAGTGTAGGAAGTGTATTGGTAGGCCTGTGGTGCGGACGGACGGACGTACGGACGGACGGATGTACGGACGGACGGTCACGTGACTACTACGTCACTACCAAAATTTTTTGGCTTGATAGATTACCAAATTTCCTTAGCAATGGAGCTCCGCTGACGCGCTAGCGCGCTGGCTCCGCTATCAGTTCATTTCGTTTGTTCAGAGAGCCTAACTCAGGTTTACAAATAATAAAGTACTTCTCCCAGAGGCATAGATTACATCGATTAGAAGCGGGGTTATATGGGGCAGCTTGCTTTAAAATTTTCCAAGTGACTTTGAACTTCGACTTATTGTCTTTCAAGTGCCAGATGTGTTTACTTAGCTCGGTGCTGAACCTTTTGTTTGAATTGGAAAATGATGTTTTATGGTTTGAGTATCTGGTCTTAAAAGAATTTTCAGTTAGCCCGACGTAGGTTTGGGGAGGGTTATTGTCGTCTGTCGTGACGGTCGCTTGGTAGATAACCGATTCCTTGAGGCAATTTCCATCCATAGGACACTCAGCTGTTTTTCTGCAGTTGCACGTTTCAGGCGGCACGGACAGGGCTCAAAACGGCTGATTGGTTAAAAGATATTACGTAAAAAGCGTCACAGAATTGCTACTGAGCATGCGTGTTGCTTTTTCACCCTTGAAAAGCTCAACATGGCGGACGGGCTGCAGTTGTTTTTGCACGGGAACCGCAATATTATTTCACTTTCAACGGACGATCGAAGTTACGTTAGATAGTTTTTTAATCGGAAATGCTGTTTGAATCGATCATTGACTTCAGTGGCTTTCAAAAAAGCCATTTTGGCCGCCGTACACTGGAGAAACTGAATATACTTAAGCTTATCGGCAGTCCAATCTTGGATCAGGCTGCATCTTCTGATGGCGTTTACCATTGATCTCGTTGTTTGATTAATTTTATCTTCCGTCAATATTTTTTCGTGGACAAGGCTTGCAGGAGGGGAGTGATCTCATGGTTGCAGGTCAGTAATTTATTGATGTACTATTTCATAACTGATCATCATGCACTCAATGGTTATGTAGCCCTTTGCTGGTCATGTTTTTGCACATTTAATACACAAGTTTGTTGACGTGGATTGCTGCGCTTTTACAAACAGAAAAGTGCTTTAATAGCCGGAAGAGAGTGTTACCTGATGTTCAAATAATGCTATAAAAGTCTTCAAAAGTGCCCTTTTTCGAGATCACTTAAAAGCCTGTTGTGGTTGGTATTTTTGATACTTTAAGTCCACACTATGACTCGTATGATGCATTTTTTTAAACTGACAAATGCTGCTTTATGTTGTGTGTTGAATTCTGAAGAAAGCAAATCAAATAATAATTTTTGAATTTTGTTAATTGCAATTACTCAGTCTTTCTTAGATCAGCAACACTGAACATGTTTATTTGCTTTATTCATTGGTTAACATATTTAATCAACACACTTGTTGATCAATACACGATGACAATTTCTGCTTTTTGTTAAGCTTTGCTTGTGCTCATTGATTTGTGTATTGTTAGCTTTACTCATATACTTTGTTCCCATGAAGATCCATATATATACCACATCTTGGTCAGCATTTTACTTGTTTTGCAATTTATTTGTATACTTGAACCAGTATGCCACACCACAATTTTTAAGGGCCCATTACAGTATCTTTTTAGGCCGTTGCTAGGGAAAAATGAGTTTGCTGTAACTGAACACATGTATGCTTTCATTGGACCAAATTTGGACAACATTCATTGAGGGCAAGTATGGTTCAGTTTATGACGTCATCGGACCACGCCCCATGTCACGTGATCAGAAACAGAAAAATGCGTTTTTACTTCAAGACTTACCTTTTTGTCCATAATTTCTTGTACCGTACCATTTCATAAGCCGTCTTGAGGAAATTTAAGCATGCGTTTTGGTTTACGAAGAAAAATAAACAAATAAGAATGAAAAATGTGCCTCTTTGACCACTCTTTTGGGTATAATTTTTTTGTTTTCTGTTTTTTCGCAAAAAGGATGCTTAAATTTCGAGGAAAAAAGATGTTTTTTCGATTTCTTTTAAAATGTAGCAGCTAAGTTTACTTCTCGACGAGAAAAGTACATTTTTCGCGGCACCGGAAGTGACGCTACTTTTTTTCAATGGCCAGGTGCCTAAGCGTTAAATGGCTAGGTCGCTAAGGCGATAATTTTCCCATTCTTAGCATCGTGGACGGTAGCTTAGCTGAGCTGAGCTGTTGTTGGAATAATGGCCGCGAGTCAGATAAAAGCCGTCGAACTGGATGTGTAATGACGATTGGTTTTTCCGTTGGATTGCTTCAGTTCTCGCTTCTTTCACGCTCCAGTCGGCGATCTGTTTTACGAACGGCGCAAGCCATTCAACAATGTGGATCCACCGAGTCGAATTGACTTGGTCCAGACTTAGAGTCCAGAGAATTTTATGATAATCTTTGAAATACTCACAAGGAAAAAAAGAGCACGATTACGTTACGTATTGCAGACCTTGGACGAGTTGTGGCTTTCACGACAGAGGTATCACTCTTCAAG
>CAXIQD010000253.1:0-15000 GCA_964030785.1 Siderastrea siderea | reverse complement strand
TTATCAACACTATTGGCGCTTCTGGCCTTTGGTACACCGCTACTGTCCTTCCCTTACCGAAATGGGTCCATTCTCGGGTGAAAAAGGCCGTCGGCCTGTTTTTGTGGAGTGGCAAAGCTGAATTGGTCAAGAGGGACACTTGCCGCCTCCCCTTTGATAGCGGAGGTCTCGCCGTGGTTCACGCGCTCGAAAAGTCTCGCGCTCTCAAACTTCGCTGGGTTCGTTGTATTGGTGATCTTACATGCACGGCCAAGTGGGTTCACTTCGCCCGGTATTGGATAGGTTTTCCCCTTAGCCGCAAAATGAAAAACTGGACCTTTCTACGGTCAAACACGGCGCCAAAACACCTTGGTGATGATAAACCTTTAGTTTACCAGCATCTCCTCACGGCCGTAGATCGAATCGGTCCTGATTTCGACCTACTCCCCGACCATCACGTTAAAACCTTTTACCAGAGGCTCGCTTACCCTACCCCTCCGAGCCTCCCGTGTACCACAGCCTGGGACCGCAGGCTAGCCACATCATTAAGTTGGCCTAAAATCTGGTTGCATCTATATGGGGGTCTGAGTACGAATTGGGAATGCGATATCGCGTGGAAAATAGCTCATGGAGTCCTTAAGACGCGAGCCTATCTCAAGGCTTGGGGACTTGCGAACATGACTGAGTTCTGCGCGATATGTGGGCGGGTGGAAACCATCACCCACGCTCTCTACGACTGCCCTCAGGCTCTGCCTGTTTGGAGGTGGATATCGTCGCTCCTCAATCAACTGTACCCTTCTTCCATTAATCTCACCCCAGCCTTAGCTCTCTTTTGTCACGGGCTACCCAGGGGCAAACATAACGCGAGTGCTAACAAGCTCACAGCATTTCTTTGTAAACTTGCACTTAATGAGGTGTGGAGTGCTAGGAACTTAGCAACTTTCGAATCTAAACGCCTTAGTGGCGATACCATTATCGCGAAAATCAAGAGACGAATTCGCACTCGTGTGTGGGCAGCTTTCAACTTCACAGCGCGCCCTGATTTTATCAAGTTGTGGACTGTTCACAATGTTATTTGTACCTATGATCAGCGGTCCTTACGGATATTTATTTAGCTCTGACTAGTGTATTTTGCCTACCTACCTAGGCGCAATCTGTAAACATTTTTAACTTTGGTTTACTCAATAAAATTCTTGAAAAATAATTTTAAAAAAAAGTACTGTCTGCAGTTATATATATATATATATATATATATATAACACGCCAATTATGTGCAACATGTTGAATTCAAAAGTGTTGGACGTTGTTGCATAGAAATGTTGGATCCTTTTGTCTGGGTTCTAAAAAATTATCCACAAACAGTGTGCAGACGGGAGAGGGTAACTTTAGAGCAGGAATGCCGACCAGGTGACACAAGTTATCACAACACAATTATCCGAATGTATTTTTGTTTATTGATTGATAAAGAACGAAGAAAACCTCGCCACTCAGTGCGTAGCCCGAAGATTGACTTTATGAACCTAAAAAAGGGTCAAGATAACTCTGTCAGCCTTTCCGTTGTTCGTACCAAACGTTTTAATCGTGATATCTTGAACACTCAAAGAGATGGTATTAAATCACAGTATCTAAGGGAACGGCTTTCCGTTCAAGATGGCGAAGCCGGTTTGGAAAAGCCAATACTGAGTAAGTTAATTACTGAACGACAGTATTCAAGGCAATAATGTCTCTGGTTGAGAAAGCGAGAGGCTTGACTGAGAAAGTCGGCGGTTGAGAAAGGAAGAATAGACCTCAACGGACTATTCCCTAATCAATTAAACAATAGCACTATTGTGTGATAGTTTGCCCGAGAAAATTTGATGATGTTCACAACAAACATTTGGTTGTATGAAGTTTGAACATCAAATTTCCGAGGGAACCTATCACTCATAGGGCCTGAGATAGAAGGACCCTGTTGTTTTAATTGTACAACGCTAAATTTTGAGCGAAAATTGCCAAAAAGGGCACTATGCGCTGATAGGCGCCCGCTGAGGATAGACACTATCGCATCACGTGATTGATTTCGACCAATGGGAGCACGCCAAGATTTAGCGTTTTACTATAAAAAATAATAGTGACACGGGTTTTTTAGCGTTAAAAATTCATGGTTTGGATGTTTACTCTTACGCTACCTTTTTAATCATAAAATAAAATAATATTTTTTCTGTCATTTTTTTTAAATGACAGAACTCAACAGAACTCATTATGAGAAAGAACGTTTACCTCTTAGCAGGTATTCGAGTTAAGTTCAAAATACGAGAATTTGCCTTTTACGACTTCAAATTATCGAAGATCACCAAGGTCACTTTATTTCATATGAGAGTTTCCCAGCGAGCAAAATGCGTAATAATCAGACTATTCAAGTTTTCTAAGAAGATGAGGTTGTTCCATCCGATCGGTTTCAATTTGATTGCATCACTTTTGGCTTGAATATGCTGCTTTTGCAGAGGTTCAATAGAACTTCACCTCACAATACAGCAAGTTGCTAACTGCAGAGCCAATCAGAAGGCGATCTTTAAAGACAATCCCAGACGTGGCACCTGACAACTCCTTCCCATCATTCAAGTACACCTCGCGAACCTCATAATCAGGAAAAGCTTTCCCGGATGAAGAGGGCTCTCCTAGCTGCAACGTCATGATTTGAGAAGGACAGGGATGGCTGAGGTTCTTGAATTGCTTGGTGAGGTCCAAAGCCCGTGGGATTCCCGCCAGCCACAGACTTCCCGTGGCAGGGTCAAGGTTGATGTTGTCCACTAGTGTTCCAACCGCAATTGTCTGTTTGAAGAAAGAAGCTTTCGTTCAGTTCATAGACAAGGGTTAGGGGCCCGTTTCTATCGAGTTACTGGGCTTGTTAGTGGAAAAACACTGTGACTGCAAATAACGCCACGGTCGAACGCACTCAACATTTTAATTCAACACTGTTGAACATTGCTGAAAATTCAACACTGAAGTTACACATGTTTGGCAAATGATGTTGAATGATGTATCGTGGTGTTGAACCAAGTTTGATTGCCATCAAATGTTCGATCCACCCCCCCCCCCTGGGGGGGGACTCCCATATGAAAGTGACGGGGATGCTTGTCGGAAAATTAGAATTAAACCCCTAAAGGAGACCAATCTGGGCGTTGCTCGGGCGTTATTTGACCCCTAAAGGAGACCATGCTAAAGCAGACAACCAAATAAGCGGAGCTACAGTGATTTTAATTGCGCTAAAGATTGACGCTTAAGATTGACGACGTTTGGTTTTTTGATATAGATATTTCTTTACGCACAACCCTAAGCGATAACTGTATTGGTAAAGATATTGGCTTTTTTTCCTGAAAACCCTAAGCGAGACCAAAATCTGCAATTTACACCTCTAAGCGAGACGACTAGCATCCCCTTCATTTTATATGGGAGTGCCCCCCTCCCGCCGATCCACCACCATTGCACATTTCTTTTGTTTTCAGGTGCGAACAACAATGTCGAATTCGTTTCGCTGCCACATGCCGGAAAAATCAGTCAACGGGTTTGTCAGACACGATTGAAAAGTTTAATTCAACAATGTTGAATGATGTTGTATCAGATGTACAGAGTTGCGTTCATTGATGTTGAACGGTGTTGAATCCGTTTGACCGGGAGATTCCAGGAATAACCGAGAAAAGTATCGGTAATGTTACAAACCCTTGGCAAGCAGAATCTTAAAACATAGGCACGCAATGCGTGCTGAGCCAATGACGTTTTGTTCCGCAATATGGTGAAATTTATGAACAAAACCTTTGGGTTTCACACCACTGCAGTGCGGACTGTGCGGTCCCCTCCATCTTCCCCAACAACTTGCAGCTAATGTGACAAGTCTTCGCCAGAGCAAGGAATATTCATTTATCATAAAACAGGGCAACGAAGCAGCGTGACTACGTGACAGTTAACTATAGCGTGACATTAGACTTGTGTGCGAAGTAAATAAAGCAAAGCTCTTCGTTTACCTTTTCCTCAAAGACAACATATCCTAACACGTCAGTTACTTGCATTTTTTATGTATTCAAGTCCTGATAGGCGTCGGTGAAAAAAACGCAAAATTCAGTAGGTCTCTATTAGAATGCTTTGTCACTTGCGTTCCGTTCGAGATGCTTTTAAGCGTTGCGTTACAGTATCTGTCAACTATGCAAATTTGTTCAACATACGCTTTGAACTATAAATAACCCCGAAGTAAAGTTTGGTATCTTGTAAAGATTTTATTTTAATTAATTGATCACCACTGTAACTTGGATTTTTAATACTAGTTTCATTCAAGTTTTTCAGTTTTAGGAATAGCTAGGAACAAGCCCCCGCAAATTCTGATTTCACTTTGTCTAATTTGCATAAGCGGGTTGAAATTTGATATACGCATAGTGTCACAGTTGATCTATTGAACCCGTTTTGGCTGTAGTGTTTGTAGCCGGATAAATATTCTGCTTTGCCTTCAAACAGCACAGCACCGAAATATTTTTATCCAGCTTGCTTTTTCAAGAATAAATAAATTGTATTAACCTTACGCAAAAACCGCTTGCTTCTCTGCTGGGGATTCTCATTATTTATCGTTCTTTTGTAATTCCACTAGAAAGCGAAAAACAATCGACCCCGTCAAGCTGGTCGGTAGTCAAAAATGTTCTTCTACGCAAACCAATAATTCCGCTTGGAAATTAATAAAGGAAAACAAACACAAACAACGTGTGCGTGAATTCACGCACTTAGATCTCAAATTGACGAGCGCGTCTTGTGTATAATTTCTGATGCGTTTGCTGCCGTGAAAATTTGTACCACGGCTAAGTATACGTAAACGCAGGACTACATCGCGAATAAAATCCTGCCAGACCTAAAGTATACAAAACAGCGCATTCGAAGTAACATTAAAGTTTCTGTTGATCGCAAAAAACAAATTAAATAGTTCCTGTTGATCGAAACTCGCCGACGCAAAACACTTCAAAACCCGGGCGTTCTCCCATAGTATAAACTGTAAGGGTATGTGCCGCTGATAAGGTAAGGGTTTCATTGTCCCGGTGCACACCCTCACCCATCGTCTCACAGAATATCCCCCCAGTCTCACAGACCGTAAGACAGACGTATCTGGTATATCGTTGATTTTTTGGCTCTGACAGTAGCCATATGACGTCACTAACGTGACGTCATTGGCTAAAAAGATTCTTTTTTCAAGCTATTTGATTTGTCAGACGAGATGGCCTACAATATGAAATTTTGAAATAAACTACTGAAACAGAACACTAGTGGTATGGCCTTGTTCCAAAAAGTTGATCGGTTTATTCTTCTTTTATACCCGTATAAATTGGTCCTTTAATACAGTCTCCATTGAAAGTAAAGTCCTTTTGAACACTGAGTACGCAAACCAGTTGAAATTGAGTCCTCCCTCACACCCCGCCCTCCCTTGAGATGAAATTATGCAACATCAGGGTCATGGGCTCCTGGCAAAATGCAAACCCTTTAATTTGGTTGTCATTCCCCTCCCCACCCTGAAGACTCTACAAATGATTTACCGTATGTACCTGAGAGGCCTCTAATGTGTTGTCCTGACGTCGCCTGAAAACTGCAACACTTTGGGAGGAATGGTCAGCCGCAAAAACAAATCTGAAAAGAATAAAAAAGATCCCATTTGCCTGCAAGTCAGCTCTCTTGGGGCAGGGTTGGAGGTGGGAGGGTCAGTATTTTGCTTCGAACTTGTGAGCGCGAATATTCAAAATTTTGAGACATCCTTGAAAATTCTCACCATCCCCCTAATAACCTAGACTCACTAACCTTCCAGTTTCATCCAAGCTAATACCATTAGGCTGAATTCTTCCAAACACTTCGATGCCTTTGAATCCATCGAAAAACACGATGTTTCCACGCATCCAGTGATGAAGAAAAAATCTCTGTATCATATTCAAAAAGGTGTTGTCAAAATGGAAGAAATTGTCGTTCGTAACGTAGAAGCTGTCAGGACCTGCAAGAGTCAAGAAAGAAAACATAATTGCATTTGACTAGTCACGAATATAAACGGACAGCCATATGGGCTAGTCGCCCTTTGGAACTAGATAACTGATCCCATGAGCTTGATTCACGGTTAGATAGATATTCAGATGGAAAGAAAAACAGAGGACACCATTTGTCATTCCGCTTATTTATTGGATCGGTTGGTCGTTCATTTAATCACCTAGCCAAAGCAACCAGTTGGTCAAGCAGTCAACCAATCCATCCGTCCGTTAGTTTTTCAGTTCGTCATTCAGGCGGCCACCGCCCTGTCTGTCGATCAGTCGGTCAGTCAGGCATACAGTCAGTCAGAACATACTGATGACATCGGAACACAACTGCTTCTCGATTTTCTTTAGCAACTCTTCTCAAGCTTGATGCACTTTTGTTAAATGAACGCCTTTTCTTAGTTATTAAGTCTAAATGTTCTTAATTTTTTGGGAGGAGGGGGATACAGACTAGAATTTTCTTAGTGTAAAAATGCGAGAAAACTGGTGTTTGTGGAGTAACTAACCCCTTAACTAAATACAAAACAGGTTTGTTGCGACATCAAACTATATGTGAAATGAGTCAAATTGCGATGCGGTATATACGTACATATTTGTTATTCTCGAATTCTTTAAAAAATAAAGTCCATAGCAAAATTTTAACCTTGAGTGCGTCCTTGGTATGTTCTTAAAATGTCGATCTTACACAGGCTCAACGCACGAATAAAAACTAAAGGTTCTTATAAAAAGAAATTCGTGCTCGAACGACTTTACTATGACGCATGATAACCCTAAATATGACGCAGAATGAGGATAACACAGTGGTGAGAGCACTCGCCTTCCACGATTGTGGCCTGAGTTCGAATCCTGGACTCGTAGTTTTTGGTCATCATCCTAACCTTGCTCAGAAGGCTTTTCTCCGGGTGCAAAAGTGTGCTTACTAGTAAATACGCAAGTACCTTGCTCATACATGAATTACTTCTAGACCTCCAAGGGGGCGATATCAATTGCATTTTGAAAGAAAGAACGGTCCACAATCAGTTGTTCATAACTAGTGTTTTTCTCAGTTTATTGCAAGTTGGAACCCATTTCCATCCTGACAATCCGAAGCCAAAGATATTTATTAAACCTTTTTTTCGTGCACTATAGAATTGCCATTTTAAACAAAACTGGATCAATAATTTTTGGCTTCAATTAATGAAAACGTGTTTTTGTGCTTGTCAAAGTGACACCTAAAATTGATGACATTTAACTCCAATTCGACCCCGAATCCGATGGCTAGTTTCGTTGACTCAGTAAGCGTCACTAGCCTCGTGGAATCAAATTGGACGGTCATTTGATATTGTCCCCGAAATCATCACCAGTCCTTACCCACTGCGTGCAGATCATTCGGACACCAGATCATCTTGTCCACCACGGAACGGCGAAGAATCAATGAATGTGTTTCTCGCTCGAAGTCGAAAATTTCAATGGCTTGAGCGTCTGGTCTGTGGTTGACCACAAACAGGGACACCATGCCAGAGGATGGGTCCCGATATACGCTGAGCCCGTGCGGATTAAATCCCGTGCGATTGAAGTTCTTCAGAGTTAATTCAACTGGATCCTGGTCGGGTTTCTTGAAGTCAAATGTGAACAGCTTACCGTCTCGTTCGTCAATCTCTGGGGCGTAGGAGAGTTCAAGTTTGTAGCGAAGTCCCTGTTTGAAGAACAGAGAGAGAGTATAAACAGGATAAGTACCGAGAACTTACCGTGTTTCATACCCAATAGAATTGTTAGATGCTAGGAAACCAACCGTAAGTATCAAAATTCCCGGGGCCGAGTATTATGGCCGTCAATCCCCAAAGACTGAACAAGCCAATGGCTCACTAAGGTCAGCGATCAGCCTCGGTTTCTGAACTTCTGAAGCGTTAAGCAACCTAAAGCATGACTGTTCCTCTTGGATGAAATGCAATTCCATCGGAGTTACCCCAGCAATTTTTTAAGTTTCTCTGGCAGATTGCAGCTGGTATCCATTTGTCCACCTGGGTGCGGAAAAAAGCGCCGATTTTGTTGATTTTGTTGGGTTCTTTCCTTTGGCAAAAACCTTGCTCTACATTTTCTCTTTCCACCCAGAAGTACAAATGGGAACCAGCGATTTGTTAGACGAACTTAGCAGAATCAGCGATGGAATAAATTCCCATCCAGAGAAAAGTAGTTACATGTTCCTCTGTGTTCTCCGGACATTTATGACAAGTTAAAAGAATTTGAGTAAACATCAGGACATTTAATTTTTGGTGATCATTTCCTTAATTTTCAAGACCTGTGTGCTTCATCAAGCTAAGTAGTGATAACGTGAGGAAGTATGCATCTACTCACCGAAGATACAAAAACCAGCCCGTCAGGAAGAAGAGCGAGATCCTCTGAACCATTTACTGAAAAATATAAATGGGACGTTCAGGCTATTAGACAGCAGATTAGGCAATATTTTTAATCTAACTTAGGATGGGTAACATGCTCCATCGTCAACAGCAACGCCATCATCATCATCATCATCATCATCATCATTACCATCATCATCGTCAGGCATCAGATGTCATCATTAGCCATAGAGGCAACGACAAAAAAAAAACAACAACAACAAAAAGAGAAAACAATCACGGCATCAAAAAGATTTTCCATTAAGTGTCTGGAGTCAGAATGCATGTGTTTTCTGTTGTATTGCTAATCTTATTGCTTAACACAGAACGGATTACTGATTATCTGAAAAATAAATACAATCAATAAAGAGTGCGCTTTTCAGAGATTTCCCCATCGTCGTCTGTTTAATATAATGATGGAAGGCGATGGGAGAGTTGTTGTTGTTTGTGTTGTTGTTGTTGTTGTTGTTGTTATCGTTTTATGGCTTTCTATCATCATTTGCATGAATAATCAATAAAAATCAATCATAATCAATTGATATCAATATAATTCAATTAATGGGGATTGAACATAAACATGGTTCAAAGCCCAAGGTTTGTGTAAGTTTCGATTCCGTTGCTGTCTTCTATGGCTATCTCTAAAATAGGCAACGGGAAATGGACGAACGGGAAACGCGGAACGGGGAAAGGGGAACGGGGAATCTCTAACATGGGGAATCTCTAAAAAACGGGGAATCTCTAAAATAGGGAATCTCTAAAATGTGGAATCTCTTAAATAGGGAATCTCTAAAATGGGGAATCTCTAAAATAGAGAGTCTCTAAAGTGGAGAATCTCTAAAATAGGGAATCTCTAAAACGGGGAATCTCTGAAATGGCAAACCTTAAAATCATAGCATCGGTTCTTTAGAAGCTCAGCTTAGCGGGGTAAAAAGGTCAAGGTCACGTTCTATGAGTGATTGATTTCGATCACTTCGTACGTTTCTGGTTTTCATGGCTGGCAGGTTAGCTCCCTTCACAGACTATTGATTTCAATCCGCGGTTTAAAAAACAACCACGTGATCACAAGTTTATGGACCGCAAGATCGGCAAAGATCAGCAACACTCAACTTTCGGTGAATGAATTTTTACTCGCCGTCATATTTCTTGGCCTCAGACAACACTCTTCCTGAATTTTTCCTCAAGGGCACCCTTTTATTTCAAGAACGGCGTTATTTGAGAGCATTTCCGATGATTGCGAGTTCATATTCATTCATCGCATTTTCAAGTTTACAGATCTTGGGTTTGTAGTCATCGAACTTGTGATCATATGGTCATTGTTTTCAAACAGGCGGAGTAAAATCAATGGCCCATGAAGCGGGCCAAAAAAATCCCCCCTCAAAAAACGTCTGAGATCGATACTAACTATGATTGTCGGCAGGGAAACAAATGGGGTCATCAGTTGGGTTGTGAATTTCAGAGTTCGCGTTATTAAAATCTCTGCTTGAAAGGCGCACTAATAAATTACCTCCAACCGCTGTGATGCGGCTGATATACCCCTGCTCATCTATCTGATCTACACTCAACGGGCCTGTGGAGCCAGGGTAGCATCTGTGAGGCTTACATGCGCACGTGAAAAACGTATTTATTGTAATCGCCAGAGCCTGTTTGGCTTACTTGAGCAGATCGACTCATTCGGTAACCTGAAGCGTAAAGCATAAGGTAACTTCCCAAATCAAGTTCGGATCTTTAAGCAGCGCTTCCATTAATTTGTAAAGCAACTGTAATTTGTTTATGGTAAACAGTGAACACGGAATGGAATGGAACCAAACATAAAGAAAAAGGAATAAAACAAAACAAAGCGGAAAAACGAAAAAGAAACGGAAATTAATTTCACGAACGTAGCCTGCGTACATACACGAATTGTGGGAAGGAATAATGAGGCCCTGTTGGGGTATTAGGATTATGGATTACTAGGAGCTTTTAGAGCAGGGATGCGGATTATTGGCCACTAAATTTAATTATTCAGACCCCCCCCACCCCCCCAAACAGGACTTCAACAATTCATGTCTGCACGCAAGCGATGTCGGAAATTAGAATATCGCACATGCACCGGTACCACAATTTCTAGTTTTGGGAAACTGATCAATGTAGTCTCCTATGCATTTGGGTAATCACGCAATGCTCCTTCGTGACGACCCAAATAACGGCTACATAGGCTCTGTTACACAAAAATGAAGGCCTGCGAGTATAGATCGTAAACACTTCAGGAAGACTACCAGTAAAATTCTGCAATGACAAACATAGCAGCAAGGCTGATGTGACTACATAAAAAGATTTGACTTTGCAAGACATCAACACGACACTGATAGAACTTCAACAGAGATGGGTTGCAGCCGTAGACAGCTGTTTCGCTCTTCTTAGAGCTCATCAGTACGGTGTAAAATGTTCTGGATCCCGGGTTCTGGATCGGCAAGTGAAACGCTGAGCTAACAAGAAAATTACCCGCCGTGGAAACTATGGCAGCTAAAGAGAGTGTGCAATTGATGGAAAGTCAAGTTGACAATCAATTTAGTGTTGCAAATTCAAGAGTTAACAAATTGCGGAAAAAGGGTTGCTTTATACACCCAAATGTCTCGAGGGAAATAAGTTTTGCGAAATTCGATAAGCCCCACAGACATAAATAATTACTGTGCCTTTCAATAACGCGAACTGAACGAACTGAACGTCAACACCCAACTGATATTCGCTGTTTTTTACTTCCGGCAATCATAAATACATTGAAAACCAGAGAACCGTTAAAACGAGAAACCAACAAAGTGCTGGTGGTGGCATCATTCATACCCCACAAACTTGACCTTTTGACCTCGCTGAGCTGAGTTTCGAAAGGACCGCTACGAGAATTTTTTGTTTTAGGGATTCCCCGTTTTAGACATTCTCTATTTTAGAGATTCCCCATTTTAGAGATCCCCGATTTGAGAGATTCCCTATTTGAGAGATTCCCTATTTGAGAGATTCCCTATTTTAGAGATTCCCCGTTTTAGAGATTCCCTGTTTTAGAGATTCCCAATTTAGAGTTTCCCCGTTTTAGAGATTCCCTATTTGAGAGATTCCTATTTTTGAGATTCCCCGTTTTAAAGATTCCCTATTTTAGAGATTCCCCGTTTTAGAGATTCCCTATTTTAGAGATTTCCCGTTTTAGAGATTCCCTATTTTAGAGATTCCCCGTTTAAGAGATTCCCTATTTTAGAGATTCCCTACTTTAGAGATTCCCCATTTTAGAGATTCCCCATTTTAGAAATTCCCTATTTTAGAAACTCCCCGTTTTAGAGAAGATTCCTCATTTTAGAGATTCCCCATTTTAGGGGCCGATTACATGAGCCGGGCTGGCTCGGTAGCAGGGCTGACTAGGTCTACCGAGATGACTGCTCAGCCCAGTATTACCTGAGGCGGGCCAGCCCGCCTGCGGCCAAATTTAGAAGCTGTCGTGTGAAAAGATGGCTACATCAAAGAGCATGAATCGAGTGCTTTTACTCTCGCTAATCCATTATTTTGGTGTATTATTTTCAGTTTTACGTAGCTTTATGGTCTGACAAACCATTATGTGTTATATAGAATGACAAATATCAATCTTCTGGTGAGCCATTTTGCTTTGAAGCGAAATTTAGTGATGGGAAAGGGTTGGCCCTCGGCTAGCTGGGCTGGCCCGGCAATCGCGATTACATGGTAAATTTTCAGCCCGGCTAGCCGGGACCCCGGCATCGCGATGCCGAAATTACGGCTAGCCGGGCTGAGATTTTTCCATGTAATCGCAAAGTTGATTTTTAGTGTGTTTCACAGACGTGCGGAGATCCCGGCAAACCAAGCCACCCCGGTTAACCAGGCCAGCCCGCCTCGTGTATATCGGCCCCTTAGAGATTCCCCGTTTTAGAGATTCCCCATCATCTTTAGAGATTCCCCGTTCCCCATCCCCTTTTCCCTTTTCCCTTTTCCCTTTTCCCTTTTCCCTTTTCCCTTTTCCCGTTTTCCTTTTCCCGTTCCCCGTTCCCCGTGCCCCGTGCCCCGTGCCCCGTGCCCCGTGCCCCGTGCCCCGTGCCCCGTGCCCCGTGCCCCGTGCCCCGTGCCCCGTGCCCCGTGCCCCGTGCCCCGTGCCCCGTGCCCCGTGCCCCGTGCCCCGTGCCCCGTGCCCCGTGCCCCGTGCCCCGTGCCCCGTGCCCCGTGCCCCGTGCCCCGTGCCCCGTGCCCCGTGCCCCGTGCCCCGTGCCCCGTGCCCCGTGCCCCATTCCCCGTTCCCCGTTCCCCGTTCACCGTTCCCCGTTCCCCGTTCCCCGTTCCTCTTTCTCCCATTCTCCGAGATAGCCGTCTTCTATTGAATATCGATGATTTGTGTTGCGTGACAAACAAACCCAACCTAAAAATGCAAATAAGGCCAAATTCAACATAACATTGCCTGCAAGATGCTCAGTTCCTCGTTGCTCGACGGGTAGGGCATAACAATGACGCCCGCAAGCATAATACCCAATTTTACGAGCATATTAAAATAAATCCGTCAGACCCTACGGGTCGATAGCTTAAAATCAACAGAACGTGAGAACGGAGCAAGAAAGTACAAATGTTCAGGCCATGTCTCGCTACTGGTTAATGTGACAACTGTACCGTTTCAATCAGCCGTTTACACTGTGAACCGAATGTGAATAAAGCCAACAGCAAAATAAGTTAAACTTTGAACTGGTACCTACCTTCTATAACCCTGCAAGGCCCAGGAGAGTGGTTTGTGATATGGGTGAAAAATCCGGCATGAATCCTAGAGAATTAAGGTATTGAAATGCACATTATCAGATGTAAATCCGTTTAGCCTTTACATGCCCTTTTAACTAAAACTGCGCGAATGTTTGTCTTACAGCGTTTTAAAAACATGGGAAGCTAAGGCGGCAAAAACTACAACCACCAGTAATTCCCCAAGTCGACCCATGGACGCTGGATGACTTTGTTCCTATCTTTTGTGCAGTATTCGGCCTCCCACTGGCAAGAGATCAGAGAAGCAACGAATTGACTGCGTGACTGTCACATTGAAGCAACACAATACGATATGTACCTTGATCTGACGTGTTCTTTTGTCAGGTGAAAGCCACTTGCGATTACCAGGCATAACTAATCGATGATCAATGACATCAATTGGTAATCAATGAGTAATCGATGGGTAATCAGTTGATTAGTCATTGATTATTGGCGATGATCAATGAGTAATCGATGACTAATCGAAGCCCAAAAATTTTGTGGCCTATCGATTACTCATCGATGACATCGATTACTCATTGATGTAATTGATTACCTATTGATGTTATTGATTACTCATCGACGACCCATCGATTACTCAGCGACTATTATACTGCGCACAACAGACACATTTCTTGCTTTCCTGTACCATTTTTTTTCATTGGTGATTTTTTTATCTCTGTTAGACGTATTTTTCTTTATAACTGGCGTTCCTGTTGACGAAATTACACCTTCACAAAAGGTCAAATAACCTTCAAGAATGTCGAGACGTGAAGTGCTAATCACAAATACAGATTATTCTTAATTGTGCAATATTTCACTTTACCCAACTCTTCAATTAATAACAAAACATGTATAACTGAACAGTAACTAACCAGTCTGAAAATGAAACTAACAAGAACGCTGACAAGAATCGACTACGTGGTTATAGATTTTGTTCGGTGGATGTTTGTCAGTAAAGTAAAACTGCTTCGGCTTAGGGAAACAGCCGTCATAAGCAGTTACATTATGCACCGTAACAGCTGCAAGCATTTCTACTGTTGGTGCTCTTTTCACGTGTAACCATGATAATGTAACATTGTTATGGCGTGTACAAGCTTGAGTATTAAATATTTTTTCAAGATCCGATTTTTTTGCCTTTGAGTTAACGCGATTCCTTTGTCTTTTAAGAGTTGTTTTAGAACCGCTACTGTCATATTTTCGGCAGGCCCCTGTTTCATACGTTCTATTTTTTTCATTCTTTTCTTTCTCTTCCGCTTCCTTCAATTTCTTTTGTTGCATCTCCAGTCTCTGACGGTGGCCCTCGATTTCTGAGAGAATTTTGTCATCGAGTAAAAGGATGCCTTCAGAAGATGGAGTTGCTGGAATTTTTTGGACGAACCGAAAAGAGTCCAGAACGGTGTATTTTCGAGAACGGAACATCTTGTTTGAAATCTTTGTAGAATTTTCACAGTCCATGACTAATCAATGCAATCAATGACTAATCGATGCAATCGATGACTAATCGATGACCAAAAATTTTGTGGCCTATCGATTAGTCATCGATTACTCATTGATCATCGGCAATAATCAATGACCAATCAACTGATTACGTATCGATTACCTATTGATTACTCATTGATTTCATTGATGTCATTGATGTCATCGATTAGTTATGCCTGGCGATTAACACGTTTTGACCTGTTGTGTCGGCGTGGACACCAAACCCTATGGGATATGGTTTGGGCCGGCACAAAAACACTGATTTTGCTGATCTCAGAACGATTTTGTGCAGCCGCTAGGCTGAGCTTTTCCATCTAGATCTAAAGTGGACTTTCTGCGGGGACAGGTTTTTCCTGCTACGGCACGTATGGGCTCCTTGAAAGGAT